>ML261952.1:0-65150 GCA_005239495.1 Nicotiana undulata
GCTTCATTGTCTTTTTCCTTATTTTCAAGACAGTGTTGTATTTCCATTCCAGACTTGTATTTATTATTCCAGTAACTAGTCCGTGAGATTGTGACACCCCGGTTTTTGGGAAGTTTTACGTTATTTCATGTTTGTCATGTCTTTATTCTCCGCATTTTTAAAGTTTCGTTATTTTATTAAGCAATGCTTACAGGATTCTGTTGGGAATTTGTTGAAAGTGACGAACTAACATTTTATTTCGTGTTAAATGATTATAAGTTGCTATTGCAAGATATACGTTGGCTGGCCTAGCAGGTTCAACGTTAGGCGCAGTTACGACCTAAAAGGTGGGAATTTGGGTCGTGACAGCGAGGCCTCAGTTCAGTGCTATGCCAGAGCGCTCCTACCATCCCCCAACCATTCATAGTGCACCCAGTGGTTACCACAATCGTCAGAGGTCCTCCGGTTCTTATTTCAGTGCCCTGCCAGAGGGATCACACCGCCCTCCGGCCATTCAGGATTCTTCTTTTTCTTCTTCAGGACATCAGGATATGCCACATGTGAGATGCTTCAAGTGCGGAGACTTAGGCCATGTGAAGAGGGATTGTCCCAGGTATCAGGGCAAGTCAGTGCAGCAGGGTTATCAGCCTATGAGTTCAGCACCAGCAGTCCGGCCACCTAGAGGTGTTGTACAGGGTAGTAGGGGTCGTCCTAGAGGGGGAGCTCAGTCTTTAGGTACGATTCTAGACCCGTTCGAGGACGAACGTTTGTTTAAGAGGGGGAGATTGTAACGACCCGACCGGTCGTTCTGCGTATTAGGACCCCGTTCCCCTACCTCGATACTTCCCATAGCTTCTTCTTGTGATTTTATGTTATTGACGTCCGAACGAAATTTCGGGACCGGTAATAGTTCTGTTATGTCATATATGACTTGCCTGAAAAGTTAAGTGTCATGAAAGATAAAGGGTACACGAATTAAAGAAAACGAGTTTTGTTGAAAGTGGCCAATTTGGGATAAAATATGGGTCGAGCGATAATACCCGATAACTATGAACTAGTACGTTGCAAGGTACCATATGGCCACGGTAGTATAATATATAATGTATATATAAATTATATTAAGATAAATAGAATTTTAAGTAATTTGTAGTAATTTTTAAATTATATGGGTAATGGATTAATTATCGGGTAACAAGACATTACCCAGTTAGCTAATAAGTGGATAAAAAAATTAATAAATTAACCACCCTCCCACGTGGCATAAAGCCACAATGGCTAAACATGACTCATAAGTCATTAAATCCATATGGCCACTTAAGGTAAAATGTAACTTTAGTAGGAATCTTATTCCATTTAGGATCAGAACATGGGTCATGAATAATGTATTAGCCATTAGCTTAAAAGAAGTGTTGAAGCATAAGCAAATTTCAGTTCAAAAACAAGTTTCATTCAAAATGATTTCGTTCCAACTTTCAACGTATCCTAGGCCAACATTTTCGTTCATAAGCTTTAAAGAAGCAGGAACAAATTGCGCAGAAGCTTAATCCGATTTTTGGGTTCTAAATTCAATCCACGAATGTTTCCAACGGGAATTGTTAAAGCTTTAGCAACGTAAAATTCTACAGTTCTAAAGGAGTACGGTGCAATCTTTTCCAAAAATATAATACGGATTTTTCCTACTCCGGTTATGAGTTCTCGGGTGTAGAGTTCGGAGTTGCGGGCGCGTTCTTGGTCCGACAGGTAGATTCGACACGAGGTGAGTTTCCTTTCCAACCTTGTAAGGGGGAATTGTCCCCATAGGTACTCTATTTACTGTATATACATGTTACGGGGGCTACGTACGTACCAAGTGACGAGAGTCCATACGTGGCGACTAGTCTGCTATGTCGGGTAACTTAAGGATTCACAAACATGACTCGATGTGCCCTATTTGTACTTTTGGATGTGTTGTGAATTGCATATTATTCCTGAGATGATATGGAAATGCGGAACATTATGATTTAACCCCAGTTGATTTATCATTGGCATTGGCACAGTCTGATTGAGTTCACTGTTGAGTTGGTACACATACGTACTTACATATATATATGCACTTGTTATCGAGTCAGCACACGAGTCGCAGGTATGATGCGCGATCGTGGGTCAGCTTATCATTATCGAGTCAGCACATGAGTCGCAGGTACGATGCGCGATCAGGGGTCAGCTTATTATATCGAGTCAGCACGCGAGTCGCAGGTATGATTCGCGACCGTGGGTTAGCTTATGACCTCAGTCCTTATGACCACCCTTATGACTCCAGCCGATTGTCTTGTCCTGGTATGTGTATGATCACTTGAGTTCTGAGTCACTTGTAACGAGATTGTCAGGTATTGGTTATGAGAGGATTTTGGTACTTTGCTGTTCATTTTTCTGATATTTACCTGGGTTACATTACTTGCTATGTACTTGTTGTTTACTGATTCACATGCCTATTGCTTTTGCCATATCTCGTTATATATTATATTGCTGGACCTTAGCGAGTATCTAGTCGACCTCTCGTCACTACTCCTTCGAGTTTAGACGGGATACTCACTGGGTACATATTTATTATGTACTCATGCTGCACTTCTTCTTCTGTACTTGACTGTACAGGTCCGGAGGCTGGTACATCGGACTATCAGGCCGGTGCTAGATACTGACTTGTGTTGATTAGACTTCACTGTGAGCTGCTCTTCCTGGCGATCCCTGACAGCACCCTGAAGTTTCTTTTTGTCATTTTCCCATCTATTTCATTCAGACTGTGGACTTGTATATATATTATCCTTGTATAGTCAGATAGTTGCCCGTGACACTCGTGACACTAGTTCCTGGCACACACGTAGCGTATATTTTGAGTTGTAGACGGTATATTTATACATATACTTACCTTTTGGCCATGTTTCGTTATGATTTTATTTCATATCACAGGTTATCACCATGCTAATAATTGTTTAAAACTGGTAAACGTTGGAAAAATTGATCAAATAGGAAGGGTAACACTTAGTATCATCCATGNATTTCATATCACAGGTTATCACCATGCTAATAATTGTTTAAAACTGGTAAACGTTGGAAAAATGGATCAAAAGGGTAACACTTAGTATCATCCATGTTGGCTTGCCTAACCTCGTCGTTGGGCGCCATCACGACCTGAATTAGGATTTGGGTCGTGACAACGGCGGACATCGAGCAGGTATACCTTGAAGTCTCAAAAAATAGCTACAATCAATCAATTACGTCCAGCATGGTCAGACGTACCTGGATCTGCACAAAAAGATGTGCAGAAGCATAGTATAAGTACACCACAATGGTACCTAGTAAGTATTAAGCCTAACCTCGATAGAGTAGAGACGAGGCTAGGCCAAGACACCTACTAGTACATAATAAATAGAACTAAATATAACAACGAGAAGTAATGGAAAGCGGAGGAATAAGTGATAACGAAGCAGGTTAATTACATAGACTTGTGACAGGATTGTAAGCATAGAGATAACAAGAAGGAAACAAATAAAGAGAAACGCAATAGTCAAATACGGACAAAACCGGTAAGACAAGGCAGAATGAAAGAAACAAGAATTGTTTCACCACTAACTCTTTACAACATGAGATAAAAAACAAGAATCACAAACGAGGTACCGCCTCGAATATAATAAGAATCACAACTGACATACTGCCTCGTATACAACAAGAATCACAACCGAGGTACCACCTCGAATTCACAATACACAATTTCAATCACAATCTTTCCTTATATTACTGCTTGAGCCTTACATTGAGTTATAAAAATCACTTTTCCTGAAATAGCTACCCGGATTTTAGCCCACCTAATCACATCATGTGGCTTCAAGTATCTCCCCTACTAGCAGCACGCGTATCAAGCCCGCCTTATCTCACCACATGTTAATCAACCCCAAGCCTTATATCACCGCATGCGTATCAATATCACAACATTATCACAACTCGTACCACAAGTGCCAATATGCCATAACATGCCAAAGAATCATCAATATCAATGTTTCCACAATAAATAGCCCATGGCTCAACCACAATGTATACAGAAACCTAAATAGTAACAAAATAAAAGTCAATAGCTGAATAATAAGGATATCTTAATAATTAACAACTTCTCCTCAAAGTGATTACGGCTTTCTCAAATTCAAAAGCAATAACTTAACAATGAGTTATTTCACGAAATGACAACTTCAATTACTAGTAATTCAACAATTTGAAGATGTAACGAAACACAAGGAAGGAAATAACTTCAACTAAAGCATATAGAGCAAATTAGCAAGTAAGAGTTGAAACAAATGTTAAAATATCCATTCACAATTTACAACTTTTAACTAAATAATATATTCTACAACAAAAAATATAGTACATGTTATACCTCAAATAAGGTAGAATTCCTACAAATTAGGAAACTAATTCTAAATATTCCATTATAGTACAGTCTCCAACTAAATTAAACCAAACACCCAAAAATAAAAGACTATCCTTATTTAGGGTAATAGAAAGAAAATCGATATAAAATGCAATCAATTATTTCATAAACAATCTCCTTCTCCTTGGTCTTTCCAAGCTATAATATCCTTGCACGTTTTTTTCCCTAGAAGCGTAAATTTCATTCATTTTATACAAAAAGTGGTAATGAATATATATATATATATATATATATATATATATATATATTTGGAATAGGGTTCAACGCATATTATTTATATTATGTACGTATACATAGTTAATATATGTCATCAAACTTTGTTTTATATTTGGAATAATATATAACATAATCTATTTACAAACATAGTACACATAATGTATATCATTTATTTTAGCACTAATATATTACGTTTAATATTTAAAATCGTACATTATACCAAATATATATTATTAGTATGCTATATCTGCAGTATATATTATATATTATTAGTATATTAATATATTAAATATATTAATTATGTGTATGTATCTAATCCTAATGTACTGTACATAAATACGATGATGAATTTGGATAAGAGGGAGTAGTTGAGTATAGAAGAGGAAATTTGTTTTCATTATATTGTCTGAATGTAATTCATTACCAAACCCAAAATCTCTTACATTTTCAGATGTAAGGGACACAATAATCGGCAGACTACTAATGTGAATCCTTTAGTTATACAAAGGTCCAAGGTTAGATTTGTGTCTTTCTTTGTCCGTCTACTTGAGAAACATTTGTGTGATTTGTCATAGGCTTCTTATGTCTATGACATAAAATATAATGAAATATTTTGATGCTCTAGGTAAGAGATACATTTTAGGTGAGAGGGAATAATAAGAGATAATTTTTTAGGGGAGAGAATCTCAATAGAGAAATTTTAGAATATGAAAAGTTGTACTCAATTTAATTAAAAATATAAGAACAATGGAAAGTAGTTGTATGAAATTTAAATAAGTCTATGTAAATTTCTCTTCTAATTATGGGGCCCCCAAAACAGAACAAGTAACCAGAAAAAATGAGCCGGCCAATGTATTAATCGATCTTCGAACTATCGCCCCTAAGCATAAATATATAGAAGGGTATAACTCTCTCCTTCTCGTTGTTAATGATAAAATTAATTGTACAGATTTCCTTGTGTTTTTTGTAACATTTCAAACCTTAAAATTCGACCCATGATACCTACCTATATTGATCTGTCTCTTGGAAATTAATCTTAACATTTGTTCGATTATATCGTCAGCAGTCAGCACTAACAACGAAAAGAAGAAAAAAGGAAAACTCGCATTCTTATGATAACTGTAGCTTTTAAAATATTTCAACATCCAAAATTTACATTAAATTGTTAAACTCGTTGCACAAAAGAAGATGAAAGCATTATATTAATGAAATTATTTTCTCTTTGAATAAGCTAAACTTCAGCTTTGTGGTTGGAGAGTTCACATTATGCAACAAAATAAAATATATATATCTCTACCATCTATTTGCAAAATTTTCCGTGTCTTGACCCAGGAAAAAGTGTATCTGAAAATATATTTTTTTAGACAAAGTGGTTTACATACAGAAAAGTAATTAAACACTATTTTTTGAAGAAAAAAAAACAGAAGGAAGATTTTTAAAATAAAAAAAAAAGGTATAAATGTTGTTTCCGTGACGTTTGGAGTTGAGTCACGAACATCTTTTCCTTGTTAACTCATCACACTAAAAAACCCGTCCAACTTATTTTTTTCACGTAAAATAACATCCTATATTCTTTTGCCGTCCATTTCTCTTACTTCTTTCATAGTTATCTCCTTCCCTTAAATTTTTCTTCGCTTAATTAATATCATTAGAAAAATTTAAGTTCTTATTATAATCATAACATATATAATTTACGTTAATTTAAAAATAATACATTTCTATTTATATATGGCATCATTTAAATGGAAAAAGTATCACTTAGTTTATTTTTCGCAAAAATTATAAATAATTTCCTTTTTAAGAGATATAAACTAGTACTAACAGACTAGCTAGCTAGTTCACCGTTTATTATGTCATACTTGAAGACAAGGTATCTTGCATCATTTACTTAATAAGAACATCTTCCTCCTATCTTGCCTTGTCAATAAAATCTGTCTCTCCATTTCTTTGTTCAATATCAGTCTTTGCTTCCAAGAATAATTAGCAATTCTTTTAAACAATAAATTCTTCTTTAATTTGTGCGTATGTGTGTTTGCAATTGCATGGTGGAAAAATAAGCGCGCAATCATGAGAATGCAGTGGCTATGGCAGAATTGGTTGGCAGCAGCGGTGTTGGTGATGGCGGGAGCGGTGGCTGCGGGCGGAGCAAGTGTGAGTTATGACGGAAGATCGTTAATAATAGATGGGCAAAGGAAGATGATGTTCTCTGGTTCTATTCATTACCCTCGAAGCACCCCTGATGTATGTCCATCTCTCTCTCTCCTTTAATTTTCTCTTTGAGTTGTCATATTACGAGCTCATGTGCATTTATCAGTATATCCCCACACGCATATTACGCAGCGCAGGGGTCGAATGGAGGTACATTCTTACGATAAACAGTAACTTTTGTTTATACTATGTATTTGCATTAGAAAATTTGTTAAACATAGATAAATCTGTAAAATTTATTAAACCCAATCAATTATTAAAATGAGCTATTAGTTAATTAATAGTTTACTAAGAACTCGTAAACTTAAAATTGTTGCTATGATGTTAAGATGTATTTAGGGCGTATTTACGTGTTTGCAATATAACGGTTGTAGGAATATGGGTGCACTCTGTGTGTGAGAGAGAGAATACTCTCATGTCTGTTTTTCACTTCTCGTATTAGTAGTTTTTGTTGAATTTTTTATTTTTGATATACGTATCACATATGATTTTCATACATTAATGTTGATGATATTCATGATACTAACCATTATTTTTCAATTAAAGAAGTTAAGTACTCATCTAATTTTGTTGACTCTTAATGACAAGATATCGTAACTCCAAACTAAGATAGAGGTTTCAAAGTTCTACATGCATTTAGTTTTAGTTATAGGACTAACAGTGTAAAAGATATTAGACCATCCATTAGATCAATTTAGCTCATAATAGCAGGTTATTACTCGAATTTTTAAGTACTATATCAGGCTTGCTATGAAGATTTACCCGTTGCTATAATTAACTTGATTTGATGGTGCATGTAAAAAAAATTCATATGCAAACAATACATCATACATTATTATAAATGTGAATACCCTAATTCAAAATTAAAATATTAAAATGACCATATAAAGTTGAATGACTATTTTGCCCCTCAATTGAACATTACTTCTAAAATATTGATATACAAATTTGTAAAACTACTTCATAATAAATATAACACTATCAAGAATCATAAAATAATGGAATTAACCATCATTATTAGACGTTTAACTAATAACATGGATTAGAACAACATGTTTAAGTGGATCTAAATTATAGAGCAAATAAAATGCCACTGCTATAACTATCGATCTCGTTATGTTCTTGGGGTTAATATAAGTCCTTTTAGATACATATCTAGACTCTTAGTGTACTCACATCAAAACATGGCAAAAAGCTTATTCTGAACATCATGTGTATCGTACCCAAGTCGAAAACTAAAGATTTGCATGAAATTAAAAAGAAATTGTTGGGACAGAGAGAACTGAAGCAAAAGGCCAAAGCAAGAATGCTGACTTGCTGAGAGAGCATACGCAAAAAATAAAAAATAATAATGTCCATGTCAGGAGGCCAAAATTAGATCTCCCAACTAAAAGATCATAATCTTACTACTGCCTCAAGCAAAAGAATTCAGAAGGCTTAATAAATCATATACCTAGGAAGAAGAGCGTAGTTACGTTGTTAATTATGTCCGATGAAGATGGCCGCAAAATGATTTGAAGTGTGTCCCTTTAGCTTGTGGAAGTATGTCCTCGAGATGGATTTTTTATGATAAATATTATGATTTGAGTTTTGAAAATAATACAGTGGATTTTATTTTAATACATTGCTATGCATTTATTTTATTAAATATGCTCATTTTTGTTCAACAAATATTGGGCATGTTATGATGTTCTACAAAATAGTTCATATTTCATTTTGACCTTTTCTACCAATTAATTTAAAAATCATTACTTAAAAATTTAAAATTTTATGTGTACTTTTAGATTCATTGTTTTGGCATGCAATTTTGCTATTACTTCTTCCGTTGTCAAGTTAGCCAAACAAGTTCATTATTCATCAATTTAAAAAATTTGTATGTTATTAGTAGGTGTGTACATAGGTCGGGTTGGTTACGTTCGGACTTTTTAATTATTAAATCAAACTAATTGTGTTGGGTTATTAAATCTAAAGACCAAACCAAAGTAATAAAAGTCGGGTTTGTTAATCTCGGATTTTCAAGTTTTTCGGGGGTTTTTCATTAAGTCTTCATAGCACAAAACATGGAATTTGTGTTCCAAATATTTCTGTAATCCTAATAAGACAGAATTATATAAGGTATTTTTTTAATAAAATAACATAAATATGAGATAGTCATGACATTGTACTAAAATATTCCACAATTAAGATAATAAAATCACATAAAATAAATATTTTTAATAAGCCATAATGAAGAAAAAAAACATAATTTAGCATTACTAAGTTGCTAAAATAAGTGCGACTAATAAGTACTATATTATTTACATAACTAAACACTAAAAGAAAAATAAGTTATGCATTTTATCTAAGCCATGAAAAACCCATAAATATATATCCAACACTATTTTCATTCCTAATACAATTGAATTGCAAGTTTTTAATTAGCATTAATATTGATTTGATTTTGGTTTACAATTTATTTGAGTAACTAACATTTATGGACTATAAAACTTATTGGAGCATCAAAAAATTATAAGTCCAAGCTTGAGATATACGCTAAAATTATAAAACTATGAAATATCTTAAGAAATATTTATAAACTACACTACAATAAATATTTTTATGTATTAAATATATTTAAAACTTCTATATATATAATGTGGGGTTGGCGTGGTTTCGGTTTGACTTTTTTCAGTTAAAACCAAACCAAACCAATTATGGCCGAGTTTTTTTTTTCTAACACCAAATCAAATTAAATCAAACCAAACCATAGTTGGGTTTCTTTCTCGGTTTGACTCGGATTATCGGGTTGGTGCGGTTTGTCGGTTTTGTTGTACACCCCTAATTATTAGTTAAGTTTTATTTGATAACTCAAACATATTTTTTATGTGAATTTTATATATTATGTACTTATTAATAAAGAATACACACACGCAGTGCCCAAAAACTACTCCCTCCGTTCCAATTTATATGAACTTGTTTGATTGGGCACGAAGTTTAAGGGAAAAAATGAAGACTTTTGGAACGTGTGGTCCTAAACAACTCAAGAAGGGGCCAAGAGTATTTGTATGGTTATAAAAGTTTTTCACTAAAGATAGAATTGTAAATTTAACCAAAATTTTATCCAAATTTAAAAAGGAATCATTCTTTGTAAAACAGACCAAAAAAAAAAAAAAATAGGTTGGTAAAATGGAACGGACGGAGTAGTAAAAATTGAAGTCATTAATTGTGGCATTGGATTAATAATAGGAAAAAGGACAATACGTGTAAAGGCGTAGAAAAAGGGATAAGGTAGAACTCGCTAGTCGCTAGCATTTCGCGCGCGCTTGTGTGTGTAACGCTCCTTTTATATTTCTTCTAAGAGATCTTTAGATTCGTGGAAGAATTCATTTTGTCAATGCAAAAAGCCAAACGTAGGATGATATAATTGTCCTAACAAGATCTTCATGTATATAACTATCGCCGCCAATATTGTTATTTCCTTTTCCTCTTTTGTTTATTTGGTTGCTGGATTTGCCACTTTTATGAAAAGAATCCAAAGAAAAAGAATTGTCCACGAGCTAAATTGTTGAATATAGGTGAACATAAAAATCTGAAGCAATTGGATCTGTATATATTTTATTACTTTTCGGCTTGAGAGTGAAACGATAAAAAAATAAATAGTTTTTATAAAATAAGAAAGATAAGCGACTTTGTTCACCTATTTTCAATAGCTTCGTTTAAGCAATGACCCCCGTTTAAAACTCTCCTGCTTTTTAATTTATGCAATTTTGAAAGAAGGGTAACTAATGTGTATTTCGTATATATGATGAAAGTTATTTTCTAAGTACATATTTTTCATGAGAAGATCATTTTCTATTATTTCTATTAAACTTAGAAGGAAATTAGTGAAATTCCTTATTGTAAGAGGAACTATTCCCCTTTTTAACTTCATATTACTTGCTCTGCATGAACTTTCAATTAGTACGACGTTCGATAAATAACCTATATCACGAGTAACATAAAGTACGGGGTGCAAAATGTGATCACTCTATTTTGCTTGTTCTATATGATAGATGTGGCCTTCTCTAATATCAAAGGCTAAACAAGGTGGAATAGATGTGATTGAGACCTATGTTTTTTGGAATCTTCATGAGCCTCGTCCTGGACAGGTATTGAATACACTCCCAAATTTTAGTGCTTTTTTTTCTTCTCAAATGAAGTTTATTTATATTCCTAAACTGAAAATAATAGTTAGGATACTTATTCAATGTTTTCTTGAAAAATAACTTTCGTCATATACCGAATATACCCTTGGATTCAGAGTAGAGTATTTCTCGTATACTGATTTCTTATTTTCAATGTAATGTGATGTCAGTATGATTTTAGTGGACGACGTAACATTGTAGCATTCATCAAGCAAATTCAAGCACAAGGTCTATACGCTTGCCTTCGTATTGGGCCCTATATTGAGGGTGAATGGACTTATGGGTAAAATAATAAGTATTTAAATTTGACTATAATTTCTTTTTGACCCCTAAGGGTTTTTACAATTATGTTTTGATCCCTCGTTGAATTTTACAGGGGTTTCCCGTTTTGGTTACATGATGTCCCTGGCATTGTTTATCGATCTGACAATGAACCGTTTAAGGTAATATATAATCCATTTTTCTTCTGATAAACGTACGTTTTGATTTGTATCGAATCTAAAATGCAGAATAATAATTTTATCCGTTGAATTCTCAATTAGACCACTTTGATATTTTGTTTGAATTGGTAGGAACATTAACTTATATTCTCTCTTACATGACAGTTATATATGCAAAACTTTACCACAAAAATAGTGAACTTGATGAAGTCGGAAGGGTTATATGGCTCACAAGGCGGTCCAATCATACTATCACAGGTTGGATATCATCTCTCTCTATATAAATATATATATATATGTCAACAATTTTAAAAATCTTTATACATGTTACACTTGTAATATTTTTAATTTTTGTTGGTACACAATTGATAATCTCTTGCATGCATCAGTTAAAGTGATTTTTATGTTTTAAACTTCATCAAATCTGGTATATTACTTTGTCAATTCCAAATATATCTACAGAACTTTTGTGCCTGGTTTCAACCTTTAAATTTCTTCTAAGTAATGTGGTCTTAATCTTTCTTTTATTTCATTTTAGAATGATGGAGATGCGCTTAATTAATTAAACTGTGTAGATTGAGAACGAATATCAGAATGTAGAAAAAGCATTCAGAGAAGAGGGTCCCCCTTATGTTCGTTGGGCAGTAAAGATGGCTGTGGAACTTCAGACTGGTGTGCCATGGGTCATGTGTAAACAAGATGATGCTCCTGATCCTATTGTAATTCAAATCATCAATATATTTTAATGCATATTTATTACTTTATGGTAGTTTTTGCTACATTAATTTCATTCCTTCACGTGTTTGGAGCACTAAAATGAAGTATATGTTCTGTACAGATAAACACATGCAATGGAATGAAATGTGGAGAAACATTTAAAGGGCCAAATTCACCAAATAAGCCGTCGCTCTGGACAGAGAACTGGACAAGCTTGTGAGACTTCATTATCCATTTTTATTCATAACTAACACTTGCTGAATTATTTTATATTTATTTGTAGCTACCAAGTGTATGGTCAGAATGTAACACTTAGATCAGCACAAGACATTGCCTTTCAAGTTGCTCTGTTCATCGCAAGGAAGAATGGAACGTACATAAACTATTACATGGTAAATTCAACAATACCCCTGTAATGCTTATTTATAGTGGGAAGATACTCCTATACTAAAAATTAGAGATAGCTAATATTTCATTGGACTCTCAAATCTTTCTTGGCTTCACAATCAGTATCATGGAGGCACAAATTTTGGCAGGACTGCTGCAGAATTTATGATAACAAGTTATTATGATCAAGCTCCACTTGATGAGTATGGTAAGTTAATCCTAACACCCATCTTTTTGACTCATTTTAGCATAGATATTTTGACGATGGTCAATGTACGTATATATACAACTTAAACTCAATACATAGTGATGCAGGTTTAATTAGAGAACCAAAATGGGGTCATCTGAAAGAATTACATGCAGCAGTGAAGTTATGCTCGGAAGCCATACTTTCTAGTTTTCCCACCTTGCAATCTTTAGGTCAACAACAGGAGGTAGCACTGGCACAAGACCATTAATTCTTTTTTCCTTCATTTTTTCAAGAAGTTACAGTGACACGAATCTGCAGGCATATGTATTCAGTGGAGATTCAGGATCTTGCGCAGCATTCCTGGTCAACACAAATAATAGAACTAGTGCAACTGTTCGATTCCAAAATTTGACGTATCAATTACCTCCAAAATCTATAAGCATCTTACCTGACTGCAACATTGTAGCCTTCAATACAGCCAAGGTACGAACCTAGCTAGGTCCAAAATTTGACACCTAATACATATATATATATATATATATATATATTCCTTTGTGATAGGTGACTACTCAATTCAACATAAGAACTTCGACGCCACTGTTCAAGTTTGATTCAGCTGAGAAATGGGAACAATTCCAAGAGGTTATTCCGCAATTTGGTGCAACCACACACAGATCACAAACATTACTGGAGCAAACAAATACTACAAAAGATGCCTCCGATTATCTTTGGTATACTGCCAGGTAATTCAACTATGTCACATAACTTACAGAATCTGGACTGCTTTTAATACCAAATTAACGAAAACTTGTAATGCATATACATAACGAGAACTGCAACCAACACTCTTTTAATTTGTTACTACTTAGTATTTATCTTCTAACTCATGCCAAAATGTATGTGTTAGTTTCGAGCAGGATTCCCTGGAGCATCAGGCTAGACTAAGTGTGAAGTCCTTAGGCCATGCTTTACATGCTTTTGTGAATGGAGCTCTTGTGGGTGAGCTGTTCTGTTAATTTGCAGCATAATAATGAAGTTGGTGTTTACTTATCTAAGATATTATATTGTCACGACCCCAAACACTTAGTCGTGATGGCGCCTGTCGTGGAATCAGGCAAGCCACACATTTCGTTGAATCCAAGTTTATTTTTCAGTAAATTTATAAATTTAGAAGCAAAATATTGGTAATAATTCATTTCTAAGTTTAAACAACATTAAAGCACAATTCAAATTCCAACCCCGAATCTTGTGTCACTCAGTCACGAGCTACTACAATATAAAATGCCAAAATAGGGAGATAGACAACATAGTGTGTAATAATAAAAGTGCAACAAGGAGATAAAGAAGGAGAAAACGAGCTCGTGATCGCCAGCTGCTACCTCGACGACTCCGATGAAACTCTGACAGCTGCTCAACAATCACTACCGGGTTCCCATATACCTGGATTTGCACACAAGGTGCAGGGGGTAACGTGAGTACACCAACTCAGAAGTAACGAACCCAAACTATAGGCTGAGAGGTAATGACACACTAAACCTCATAATTTACAATAGACAGTGTACAGAAATTAGACATGCTAATAGTTTATCAGAAAATGAATAAGATATGCCCAGTTACTCTACATGCCATCATGTAAATATATGAAACCTGTGTGGAAATGCACATAGTGCTCACAACCCTCACTCAGCAGTCCACTCAGTATCGTATAAGGCTCTCAGGCCCAGGGAAGGTCCATCCTGGAATGTACATGATCATCGGTGACCGTAGTCACTCGGTACTGAGGAAAAGGTCAATCTAGCCCCACGGAGAAGATCCATCTCCGGAACACAACACTCAGACAAGATCCATATTTAGGGACGATCCATCCCTCATATAACATCAACTTCGGACAAGGTCCATGTCAAGGGAAGATCCATCCCTCAATATCAATGCGCTCACTAGGGATGTAAAGACTCTGGAGGTGCCCTATTGGCCCAAGCGTTATATCAAGCCAACAAAGGCATGATTAAAGTATCGTTGCGATGTGCAGTCCGACCTCATAATTGTCTCAATAGTAGACTCTCGGCCTCACTCAGTCATTACTCTCCAGTCTCGCTCACATGGGTCACGGATGCATAAACCAGCCCGAATCAATGATAAATATGCATACAATTAACAATTACTAAGACTGAGGCATGAAATGATATGCTATGACAGGACTGAGTATATGAAATCAAATAATCACATAATGAGACAGTAATATACGACCACTCGGGTCTCAGCATTTTCGGAATGAAGCCTTAGCATTTATACTTAACATGGTTTTTAACATGTTCACATTTATCACATTAATAAAAGTGCGGATATCAATCCCTAATAGCTACTAGACGGTGTCATGGGATGAGCCAGGCCACAAATTATTCGGTGCATGCCCGCACGCTCGTCGCTTGGCATGTGTGTCACCTCAATTTTAGTCATATATCACGTAGTTCGGGGTTTCGAACCCTCAGAACCAAGTTTGGAAATGTTATTTACCTCAAAGCCGGCTAAAATCCTAGCCCACAATGCCTTTGCCTCTAGACTCGGCCTCCGAGTGCTCCAAATCTACCAAAATCAGATTTATATCATTATAATATGCCAAGGAACGAAAACCATTCGAAAATTATCAAAAATTATCCAAAATCCCGAAATTGGCCAAACCCGAACCCTGGTCCCACGCCACGGAATCCGATAAAAATTACATCACAAGAATCTTCATCCTCCCACGAGTCTATACATACCAAGAACATCAAAATCGGACTTCAAATGACCCCTCAAATCCCTAATTTAAAGTCTCTAATTACAAGCCCTGATTACCCAATGTTGGAACTAATTCCACCACTAATCAGTCCATTAATCACATATAAACGAGTTTTAAGTCCAAAAGTCTTACCTCCACGAAAAACCCCTTTCTCTTCAAAAAGCTTCATACCCGAGCAAAGAAGAATGACCCAAAAATCGCTAAGGGTCCTATTTATATGATCTGCCCAGCGACGACCGCACCTGCGGTCCTTTTCTCGCACCTACGGTCCCATGTGCGCACCTGCACGTTCCACTTAAAGGGCCATTTTCCGCACCTGCGATGCTGCCTCCGCACCTGCGACTCCGCAGGTGCGGCCAAAACCTCGCATCTGCGACTCTCCTCCACCCTAGCCAAAATTCGCACCTGCGCCCCCTTTTCCGCACCTGCGGCTTCCCTTCCGCAGGTGCGGCCACACCAGAAAAACAACACCAGCAGCATTTCTGCTGCATTTTCCAACTCCCCGATGATTATCCGAAATCATCCCGAGCCCCTCGAGACCCCAACCAAAAATACAAACAAGTCATAAATGATTACCTGAACTTAGTCGCACCCTCGGAACACCCAAAATAACATCAAAACACCAAATTCACATCGGATTCAAGCCTATGAACTTAGTTACTTCTAAATTTCGCCAAAGATGCCGAAACCATCTTAAACATGTCCGATTGACCTGAAAATTTGCACACACATCCAAAATGACCCTACAAACCTGTCCCAACTTTCGGAATTCCATTCTGACCCCGATAGCTAATTTTCCATTGCCGACCAGAAATAGCCAAAAACTCAATTTCGCCAATTCAAGCCTAATTCTATTCAGGACTTCAAAACCACATTCCGAACACACTCCTAAGTCCCAAATCACCTAACGAAGCTATCCGAGCTATAAAATCCACATTTTGAGGTCGTTTACCTATTAGTCAACTCCCGGTTGACTTTTTCAACTATTAAGCTCTTTTAAGAGACTAAGTGTCTCAATTCTCACCACGACCACTTCGAACCCGAACCAACAGACCCAACACATCATAATTAGGTTAAATAACATATGACAAAGCTGAAACAGGGGAAATGGGGCTAATCTCATGAAACGACCGGCCGGATCGTTACATATATAACGACCTAAATAAGGTTCACTTTATGGGTATGAAGAGAATCGTCAATCCGTTGAATTTTCTAATATCAATAGGTTTAGTGCATTCCATTCCATTTAAGGATATATTTATTAACTAGCAAAGTACAATTGGATGAAATCATTCATAATTTTTTAATTTTTTTTGTTGTCTCCTCTTTTTGTAGGGTCTGCTCATGGACAATTTAGAAATACATCATTTACACTAGAAAGCACGGTTGCTCTAAATAAAGGGACAAATCAAATCTCATTACTGAGTGCAACGGTTGGCTTACCGGTTTGTACTTAATCCTGAATTTTTCATTTCTTTAAGTTTTCCTGGATTAAGATTAAGTATAAAGATCGCTCTCTATACCTGAATACATTGTCAATTACAGTTTAATTATTGCTTAAGAGCTTACTTTTTCTAATTGCAGTTCTTTATATGCAGGATTCAGGAGCATTTCTTGAGCGCAGGTCTCTCGGTGTACGTTCAGTGATTATTCAAAACAGCCGAGGGGTCAAAAGTTTCACTGTTTTCCCCTGGGGTTATCAGGTAATTGCTGGGCACCCATAATAATATTGCCTTTGATATCTATTAGCTTCAGCTAATTTTCCCTTCCAATAACTTTTTAAAACAGAAAATCTCTCGTTTTAACTTTCAAGTTAACCATAATTATGTATTTAGAGAGCATAATTGTTATGTTAAGCTTACGTCTTTTCGAAATGTTGTTTTAAGGTTGGACTGTTAGGTGAAAAGTTACAAATTTACACATATGAAGGATCAAAGAATGCTAATTGGAGCAGCTTAGGCTCTTCTCAACAGCTCACATGGTACAAGGTAAGTATATGGATCCTTCATATAAACTGCATAGTAGGCTCTTCGGGCCTATTATACGCAACTTTACGTTACATTTTTGCGAGGCTGTTTCTGCGCCTTAAACTTGTCACGTCCTGATCATACTTTGTCAACTTTTACCGCTACACAAGGCTCTTTTACTACCTCAATTTTAAGAAAATTATTGTTTATCGATTACGTTATTGTTAGGATTAATCTTTATAAACTGGAGGTTATAAGTAGTCGTGTAATGGTTGATTTAGGATATCATTGTCTGTAACCCCTTAGTTAGCAAAAATATTCGTCTTGTCCTGCATCACCTAGTTTAAAATTCTGATATCTGTAGTAAACCTTATATTTGGGACCAATAATTCAGTCAAGTGCAATTGTTCAGTCCACTTTCAGTGCACCCAAGGGGAAAGGTCCAATTGCTCTAAATCTTGGGTCCATGGGGAAAGGTGAAGCTTGGGTTAATGGCCAAAGTATTGGTAGATATTGGGTCTCATTTCACACATCTGCAGGTCTTCCTTCACAAACTTGGTACGTTATTATGACATTAATTTAGTTAAATGTCTTAGTTATATACAAAATTTGTTACACCGTTCAGTTTATGCGTGTGAGCAAGAGGACAGTGCCGTATAATAGTAATGTTCAAGTGTGTATTTAATTTGTACGTAGGTACAATGTTCCAAGGTCATTTCTCAAACCTAGAAATAACCTATTAGTTGTATTTGAGGAAGAAATGGGCAAGCCTCTTAACATCACTCTCGACGCAATTTCAGTCACAAAGGTATGCGCGCACGTCACAGATTCGAACCCTCTTACGATCTACCCTTGCTTCAATGAATAATAACACAAGTTTTACTATATGAATTTTCCAGGCTTGTTTAGGGAAGAACAAATGCACTATTGCCCAGTCATATAAGAAATTCCGCGGTGGTCCATGTCCTGGAGCTCACAAGTCTCTGCTGGTTGATGTTCATTGCGAATAAATAAATACACAACTTATCATCTCATTTTTTTTGCTCATTATAAATGGAACATGTACATAATTATAGGGATGTATAGGTGCATTCATTTAATAAATGTGCATCCATATAATTATAAGTTGAATTTCTATAGACGAAAGGTCACAAATATGTTAGAAATTAGAATATACAGCTAATCAAATAGGCTTTTGGAAGTTAAATTCCTCAACAACCATAGAAATAAAATGCTATGTAGTTCCAAGATTAATGTTGTTTTTATCATATGTTTTCATTTCTTCGTATGGGATCTGCAATTAGCAACCTGCAACTTTTGCTTGAATATGTCACGATCTAAATTCCACCATAAAGGTCGTAATGACACCTAGTCTAAGTCTATCACCTATCAACATTTAAATCAAAAAACATGATACAATAAAGCAGAGTTTAACATAAATACAGAAATAAAGGTGATACAAGCCAAAACATCGATAATCACAAACATATCCCCAGATCTAGGTAGTACATAGTCACATGCTCTAACTGAATACATAGGAATATCTCAAAACACTATATTATTCGGATAGAGAGTTGACAGTATAAATATAAGGAAAGGACTCCAAGGGACTGCGACAATCAAAGCAGCTCTACCTTAATCCTCACAAGCAAAGAAGCTCTCACTGCCTGGGTACGCTACCTCCAACACATGTATTTGCACAAAAATATGCAGAATTGTAGTATGAGTACACTACGGTCAGTACCCAGTAAGTATCAAGACTAACCTCGGTGAATTAGTGACGAGGTTCAAGTCATGAGACACTCACTAGACAAAATAACATGTGCAATAAATCAAAGACTGACAACAAAAGTGTAGCAGAAATACAACAACAATAACCTCATCAAAATAAGTGACAACAGTTCAATACAAGTAAGGCTCAGTTATAACATCAATTTATCACAAAGAAACTCACACAAATAGCACCTCGTGCCCTCATTTTTATCACAACAACAATAGTCACCGTATCACTCCACCCAGACGAAGTCACAATAGCCACCCATATCACTCCGCCCCGACAATAACACAATAGCCACTGGATCGCACCACCATGATAACATAACAATAGCCACATGTATTACTCTGCTCAGACAGTATCACAATAGCCACACGTATTACTCTGCCCAGATATTATCATAATAGCCACCCGTATCGCTCTGCCCAAATAATATCACAATAGCACGTTATCGCTCCGCCCGAACAATATCACAATAGCCACATGTATCGCTCCATCTAGACAATATCAAAATAGCCACTCGTATTACTCCATACAATTAACAACAGTGAAATGCCGACCTTATACTCCGCATAATAATAATCAATTCACACAACATGTTCACATATGCCACAATATAACAAAATAATAATACCAATATTTTTATCAAGATATAAGCTCACAACTTTTCAACAAGGTGCTCAAGGCCATGACAATAACATAAAGTGTAGAGAGATGCTCCACAAATAAAGCATGACTATGGCTAAGTAAAATGTAGCGATCACGATCATGTAATCATAAAATGGTTTAAGCATATTTCAAATACAACACGTCCCCAAATTAAGGCATGTTAATAGCCTAAGAATTATTTCGGTCGCAAACCACACATAGCGCCCATGTAGAAGTTTGTCACCTCATGTACACATCGCTTTGCACATAACACAAATAAGCAATCAAGGCTAAATCTACATGGGTATTTCCCACACATGGTTAGGCAAGATACTTACCTCAAACAAACCAAATTAGTACTCTAAAAACTCTTCCCGTGTGAATCAACCTCTGTATGGCTCGAATCTAGCCACACTAACTTAATAACATCAATAAAAGCCATAGGAAATAACCAAACAATAAAGTTTTGATCTTGAACTAAAATAAAAAAGTCAAATCAAAAAGTCAACCCAGACCAACCTCTCGGAACCCGACAAAAGTCACAAATTCCAAGCACACATTTGAATACGAGTCCAACCATACAAGTTTCATCCAAATCCGACTCTGAATCGATGTTCAAATCACCATTTTTTTTATTTTGGAAAAGTTTTGCCAAAATCTCCAATTTCTCTCACTTAGATTCATCAATTAAATACTAAAAATAAGGATGTAATCGTGAATAGTAACCAAATATGAGTCAAGAATACTTACCCAAATCTAAATCGTGAAATTTCTCTCAAAAGTTTCCCAAAATCAGCCTCCCAATCTCAAAATACGATAAAACAACTAAAACCCTCAAAATGAAATTATATCAGTCTACCCAGGAGTTCTCTTTGCGATCGCGAAGAACAAATCAAACACTGGCCAAAATCCTCCTTCACTAACGCGATTTGGCACTCGCGAACCCACACCTTCACTGGCCTACGCGGGTGCGGTCCCCCACACACGAACACGAAGGTTAACCATTTGGCGCCCCCATCCAACTCTTTATCTAATAATTCTTGGAGCCCAATATTAGTTGATATTGTTTCATTGGCTTGAGATATTAATCTGTTAAATGATGAAAATTAATTTGGGATTTACTATTAGTGAAATAATTTTATATTTATTTTCTTGTTATTGAGTTTTTAGCTGTATTATATAATCCATGCTTAATTATAATTTCGATATTTTATTGCTATCCTATAGTGAATATCGAAATCGACCCCTCATCACTACTTCTTCGAGGTTAGACTAGATACTTACAGGGTACATGTTGTTTATGTACTCACGCTACACTTCTGCACTAATCGTGCAAGATCTGAGGTAGGTGCATCTAGTTATCAGTCAGGCACGCACCCTTGATTTCCACGAGACTTTGCTGAGAGCTGCCTTCCGAGCCTGTCCTGCAGCACCCAAAGTCTTCCTTTTCTTTTACTTTCTGTCTATTTCACTTCAGACATTAGTGTAGTATCTTTTTGTATATTCTACTAGTAGCTCATACACTTGTGACACCAGGTCTTGGAAATTATGCTACTAGACATATGATAATTTTTGGGATATTTATTTACCTCATTTGTTATTAGAATTTATTTATGTCTTATCTTATTAAATTTTTACTTCCTATTTATGCACTAATTAAAAATTATGTATTTTAAAAATGTTAATCGAAACAATCATGTAATTAGTTCACTGTTGGCTTGCCTAGCAGTAACATTGGACGCCATCACGGCCTATAGGAGAAATTGGGTCGTGAAACTCATAGCATACTTGGTGCAACTGCTTGAACTCAGTGCGTAACTTATGCCTGCAAGTCAATGGAACAAACTCTCTCAAGAAAAGATTAGAGGACTGGGACCAAGTAAATGGCGTTGCGCCAGTTGGCCTACTCACCTCGTAAGTCTTCCACCACCTATATACCGGTCCCATCAGCTAAAATGTAGTAAGGCCGACCCCGCTCGGCTCCACCACACCCATAGTACGCAGAATGTGGTGACACTGATCCAAATCATGTGCATCCTCATAAGGCCCTCCGCAGAACGGGGGAGGATGTTCCGAAACCTCTCCAAACTCTTATGCCCCTCAGCCGACACAACTGGCCCCACCTTGGGATGAACTCCAACCACTTGTTATACCGGCACAACACTTAGTGTTGATAAGCATGAGTCGGTTGCTCTGGTGTACGGGGTGGGAGTCTGAGCTTCTCCCCCGGCCTGTGAAGTAACTAGTGCAACTGGAATCAATTCTGCTTGAGCCAAAGTCCCAAACATGCTTAGAAAGTGTGCCAAGGTCTAATGAAGTCCTGGCATAGCAATAGGCTTCTCATGTGCATGCTAGACGTGTCAGGCTCCTAATCCTTAACTAGAGGTGCTGGAGGCTCCCCAAGTGTTGCTTTGGCAGGTGCTCTAGATGTAGCACGTGCCGCTCCTCGGCCCCGGCCTCTCACGGCTGTAGTAGGGGGCGCGGGTGACTGCTCAACTGATCAGGTAGCACATGTCCTCACTATCTATGAGAGAATAGAAAGACAAAGGCTCAAACTTTTAAATCGATAAATCTGCACGATATGGAATGAAAGAAGTGAAAGTTTCCTAATAGTTTTGTAGCCACTCGAAGATAAGAACAAATGTCTCTATAACGATCCGCAAGACTCTACTAAACTTGCTTGTTACTCGTAGAACCTATGAACCAAGATCTCTGATACCAACTTGTCAGGACCAAAATTCCACCATAGGGGTCGTGTTGTCTCATAGTCTTTAAAACTAGGCAAGTCGATCACCTATCAACCTTTAAATTAGTAAAACATGATAGAATAAAGCAGAGTTTAATATAAATGTTGAAACAAAGGTGATACAAGTCAAACAACGATAATCACAAATATATCCCAAATCTAGGTAGTATAGAGTCACGAGCTCTAACTGAATACATAGAAATATCTCAAAACACCATATTTTCGGATAGAGAGTTGACATTATAAAAATAAGGAAATATCTCAAAACAACATATTGTTCGGATAGAGAGTTGACAGTATAAATATAAGGAAAGAACTCCAAGGGACTGCTACAATCAAAGCAGCTCTACCTTGAATACTCATGATCAAAGAAGCTCTCATTGCCTAGGTCCTCTACCTCCAACACCTATTTCTGCACAAAATGTGTAAAAGTATAGTACAAATATACCATAGTCGGTACCCATCAAGTATCAAGACCAACCTCGGTAAAGTAGTGACGAGGTTCAAGTCATGGGATACCCACTAGATAAAATAACATGTGCAATAAAGCGAAGACTGACAATAGAAGTATAACAAAAATACAATAGCGATAACCTCACCAGAATAAGTGATAATAGTTCAATACAAATAAAGGCTCAATTACAACAACAAGTTATCACAAAGAAACTCACACAAATAACACAACAACGATAACCACTTGTATTCCTCTGTCCTGACAAAGTCACAATAGCCACCCGTATCAATCTGCCCTAACAATAATATAATAGCCACCCGTATCGCTCTGCCCTGACAATATCACAATAGTCATTTGTATCGCTTCGTCGAGACAATATTACAATAGCCACTTGTATCACTCAACACAATCAACAATAGTGAAATACCACCCTTATATTCCGCACAATAACAATCAATCCACACAACATGTCCACATGTGTCACAATATCACAAAATAATAATACCAAAGTTTTTTCAAAATATAAGGTCACAACTTTTCAACAAAGTGGACAAGGACATGAAAGTGTGGAGGGGTGCTCAAGAAATAAAGCATGACTATGGTTAAGTGAAATTTAGCGAGCAATCATATAGTCACAAATTGGTTTAAGTATATTTTATTATACAATACATCCCCAAAGTAAGGTATATTAATAGCCTAAAATCTATTCCAGTCACAAACCACACATAGAACCCGTGTACACGCTCTTCATATCATGTACACGTCCCTTTTCACATAACACGGATAAGAAATCAAGGCTAAATCCTAAGGGTATTCCCTCACACAAGGTTAGGCAAGATACTTACCTCAAACAAGCCAAATCAGTAATCTAAAAATCCCTTCCCATGTGAATCAACCTCCAGATGGCTCGAATCTAGCCAAAATAACTTAATAACATCAATAAATTCCAAAACAATAAAGCTCCGATATTGAACAAAAATAAAAAAAAGTCAACCTGGGACGCATCTCGGAACCTAACAAAAGTCACAAATTCTGAACACTCATTCAAATATGAGTCTAACCATACAACTTTCGTCCAAATCCGACTTGGAATCGGGGTTCAAATCCCTATTTTTCATATTGGAAAAGTTTTTCCAATGTCCCCAATTTTTCTCACTTAGATTCATCAAGTAAATGTTAAA
The DNA here is from genome assembly GCA_005239495.1 of Nicotiana undulata. Lineage (NCBI taxonomy): Eukaryota > Viridiplantae > Streptophyta > Magnoliopsida > Solanales > Solanaceae > Nicotiana > Nicotiana undulata. The sequence continues at coordinate 24,309 of ML261952.1, forward strand.
AACAAGGATGGAATCATGAATAGTAATCGAATCCGAGTCAAGAATACTTACCCCAATGAAAAACGTGAAATTATTTTCTAGAAATCGCTCAAACCCGAGCTCCCAATATCAAAATATGATAAAATAACTAAAACCCTCGAAATGGAATTATATAAGTCTTCCCAGAGGTTCCCTTTGCGATCGCGGAACCTACTTCGCGATCGCGAAGAACAAATCAAACACTGGCCAAAATCCTCCTTCACGAGCGCGGTCTGGCACCCGCGAACGCGACCCACACCTTCACAGGCCTACGCGAATGGGGTCCCCAACACGCGAACGCGAAGGCCAACAACTGGGCTCCCCCATCCAGCTCTCCCTCTACGCGAACACAACGCACATGATGTGAACGTAATGAACACATTCCACCAGGCTCCGCGAACGCGACATCCTCATCGCGAATGAGAAGGAAAAATCATAAGCCATCCAAATTACACTCCGCGATCGTGATGCTTCATTCAATGAACACCAAAACATTTGAAAACCAGCAGCTCCAATACAAAGAAAAATGGTCTGGAACCCATCCGAAATACACACGAGCCCTCCGGGACCTCGTCCAATCACACCAACCGGTTCCATAATAATACATAGACCTGCTCGAGATCTCAAATCATACAAAATAACATCAAAATCACGAATCGCACCTCAATTCAAGTTTAATGAACTAATAGAAATTTCTGAATTCAAAACTTACGCCGAACATGCCTAAACAACCCGGAATGACCTCAAATTTTATACACAAGACACAAATCACCATACGAACCTATTCCAAGGATCTAAATCTCAAAAGGACATTGATAACTACAAAGTCAACTATGAGTCAAACCTATTAACTCTACATGCGATCAAATTTCTAACTTCCGCCAATTAGTGTCAAATTAACCTAAGAACCTCCAAATCCAAATCTTGACATACGAGTAAGTCCAAAATCATCATCAGGACCCAACAGAATTGTAACGACCCGGTCGGTCGTTTTGAGAGTGAGCGCCCTGATTCCTTAATAACTGCTTCTCCCATGTCTATTTATACTATTAGAACTTGTCGGAACGTTGAGGGGTGAAATTCAGAGTGATTTTAGACACATGATCCATAAATGTGGAATTTAGCTTTAGGAATCGGGCCGTAGCTAGAACTATGTAAAGATGGGCCCGGAATAAAATTATGTCGACTCCGTTAGCTCCATTGGGTGATTTCAGGGTTAGGATCATGTCCGGAATGTGTTTTCGAGGTTTGTTGTAGATTTAGGCTTGAATTGGCGAAAGTTAGATTTTCGGCGATTTCGGCCGATAGGTGAAATTTTGATATCGGGCTACGGAATTCCGAAAGAGACAGCAGATCCGTAATGTCATTTATGGTCTGTGTGCAAAACTTTAGGTCATTCAGATGAGTTTAGATGTGATTCGGCATCGAATGTGGATTTTAGAAAATTCATATGTTCTTAGGCTTGAATCTATGCATAATTGATGATTTTGATGTTATGAAGTGTGTTTTTAAGGCTCGACCAAGTTTGAATGAGGTATTAGGGTTGGTTGGTAGTTTTGGTTGAGGTACCGGGGGCCTCGGTATTCAAACGGGCATTTTTGGCCTAATAGCCTTTGCTGGTTTTCTGGTTTTCTGGTTTTCTTCAGCAACAGCTTTTTGTTCACTGCGATCGCAAGAGTTCATCCGCGATCGCGTAAGGTGAGTATGGGAGGTCTGTGATTTGTTCTCTACGATTGTAAGAAGAGGTCCGCGATCGCAGTGTGTTGGAATCTTGTCCTTCGTGATCGCATGACCTGGATCGCAATCGCGTAGAGTATCCTTGGTCTGAGGGAGTTTCAATATTTGTTCTACGTGGTCGCGTGGCCCCAACCGCGATCGTGTAGATCTGAGTCGTGAAGTTTCGCGATCACAGACACATAGTTGCGTTCACGTAATAGGAATTCTGGGCGCGTGTGAGATTACTCATCGCGATTGCGACTGTACGTCCGCGATCGCATATAACAAATACCTGGGCAGTCTTTTAAAGACCCAAATCCGAGGGTTTATGTTATTTTCACCATTTTCGAATCTGAGAGTTCGGGAAGGGTGATGTTTGGAGACCTTTGCACCTGGGTAACTAGGGTAAGTGATTTCTATCCATTATAGATCAAATTCCATGATTCCAATCTTAAATCCCACCTTTAATTTCGAAAAGTTTGGGTAGAAAATGGGAAAAATGGGATGAACTTCATAGACCAAATTATTGAGTTTTGATTGGGTGTTTGACCTCCGATTGGAGAGATTCTTATATGGTTAGGCTCGTGAGTGAATGAGTGTCCGGAAGATATAACTTTTACCCGATTCCGAGACGTGGGCCCGGGGGACTTATTGGGCGAATTTCGTAATTCCGCGTATTAGCTTAGAAATAATTAGCTATTTTGTCTCCTTGAAGTGATATTTACATTATGCAATCGAATTGAATAGATTTGGGCCACCCGGATTCGGATACTCGTGGCAAGAGCGTGGTATTGAGTTGATTAGCGCAGTCAAGGTAAGTGGCTTGCCTAACTCTGTGTTGGGGATTTCCCTTAGGCATTTTTATACTGATTTTATTATGTGGATGCCGTGTACTGGAGGTAACGAGTGCGTACACGGGTCATCGTTGCTAAAATTCCACTTTTCCTTCCATGACATAACTCATTTCCATTCCTATATTACTGCTTCATGTTATAACTGAGTAGTTAGCGTAGGAATAAGCATGACTACCTGTCCTTACTTGAATTCCTCTTATTTGCTACTAATTGCACATGCTTAGGTAGTTTAACCTTATTCATTCCTGTTGTTTTCTTGAACTGTTTAATTAGACCATATCCGATAGACTTCTGCATTGTATATTTAAATTGGGACTACGGACCGAGATCCGGGAGCTTTCCCCCATGTACTACATTGCATATTTAAATTGGGACTACGGATCGAGATCCGGGAGCTTTCCCCCTATGCTGCATTGCATATTTAAATTGGGACTACGGACCGAGATCCGGGAGCTTTCCCCCCTGTACTGCATAGCATATTTAAATTGGGACTACGGACTGAGATTCGAGAGCTTTCCCCCTGTACTGCATTGCATATTTACTGTTGAGATATATGATGTGCTGAGCCGAGAGCTATCTTTCTTTCATTATTCCTTTCCGTTTTCGTTAATTCTGTTTATTATTGCTTATTTATATTTCACTGCTTAAACTTATAACTTACTTATTTTAAAACTCAGTAGAGCCTCAACTTGACCTCGTCACTACTTGACTGGGGTTAGGCTTGACACTTACTGAGTACCGAATCTGTAGTACTCATTCCCTTTCCTGCGCATATTTTCCCCATGTGCAGATCCAGGTACCAGCGCACAGTACTGTGGCTAGACGCATCTTAGCAGCTGCTCAGGAGACCGCGAGGTAAATTCTGCCGCGTCCGCAGAATCTCACGAGTCCCCTTCCTATTCTAGTATAGACATAGGAGATATAGATACGTATATACATTTTCCTCATTCCTTTGTATAGAGCTATAGTAGTACGTAGCTTGTGATTTGTGACATTCCGGGTTTTGGGAAAAGTAAAAGTTGTAGATGCAGAGCGGCTAAATATTCTTAGTATTACTTCTTCTTTACTTTTTCTGTTATTATTTTGTCTTATTTTCCGCAAATTTAGGCTTACCTAGTCGTAGAGACTAGGTGCCGTCACGAGACCGTTCAGAGGGTTAATTCGGGTCGTGACAAGTTGGTATCAGAGCGTCTAGGTTCATAGGAGTCACATAATCATTGCCGGTTTATTAGAGTCTCGCGGATCGGTGCGGAGACGTCCGTATCTATCTTCGAGAGGCTATGTAACTGTTAAGAACAATCATATTCCTTGGAATTCCTTATCTTGCTAGTTACTGTCATCACAATTCTTAAACTCTATTCTATTCTTTCTTACAGATGGTGCGCACTCGTACCGGACGTACTGATGATTAGGCACCCGAGCCCCCAGCCAGAGCCGCTAGAGGCAGGGGCCGGGGTAGAGGATGAGCACGCGGTGCAGCCCGAGCACCGGCTAGAGTAGAGGCATAGGAACCCCTAGCAACCACAGTTGGAGGGGCACAGGAGGTCCCTACTATTACTTCAGCCCTTCAGGAGACATTGGCTCAGTTCTTGAGTGCCTTCAGTACTCTGCCTCAGGCGGGACTACTTCCGATAGCTCCAGCTACATCCCAGGCCGGGGGAGGGACACAGACTCCCGCAGCCCATACTCCTGAGCAGAGGGTTCATATTGGGGCAGGTTCCAGAGTATATTCTTATGCCCCCAGCAGCTCCATCTTAGCATGAGGCTAGGGTAGCTGTTTCTGAGGCAAAGCAGCTCCGACTTGAGAGGTAAAAGAAGTACCACCCACCTGAGTTCAGCGGACTAGCTTCGGATGACGCCCTGGGTTTCCTTGAAGAGTGTCATCGCATTCTCCGCACCATGGGTATTGTGGAGACGAGTGGGGTTTCCTTCACTGCTTTCCAGCTGAGGGGAGCAGCTTATCAGTGGTGGCGTGCTTTTGAGCTGAGTAGTCCGGACGAGGCAGCTTCACTTACTTGGGCTCAGTTCTCCGAGATGTTATTACTTGAGTTTGTCTCTCAGAGCCTCAGGGATGCTTGGCGCGCAGAGTTTGAGCAGCTATGCCAGGGTACCATGACTGTGTCAGAGTATGCAGTCTGTTTCAGCGATTTGGCTCGTCATGCACCAGCCTTAGTTGCCACTGTCAGAGAGAGGGTTCGACGTTTCATTGAGGGGCTCCACCCCAGTATTTGGACTAGCATGGCCAGAGAGTTGGAGACAGATATCACTTACCAGCAGGCCGTGAGTATTGCCCGGAGGATTGAGAGTATGTTAGCCCAGGACAGGGATGAGAGAGAGTCCAAGAGCTCTCGAGAGACTAGTCACTTTTCAGGAGTTCGTGCACTGGCAGCACGGTATGGTAGGGGTTTTGTGATTCGCCCCATTCATTCAGCTCTTCCAGCAGCCAGTAGCATTCCAGCTCCTCCTAGACCTCAGGAGCCTTATTATGCACCACTAGTGTCTCATGTGCCTCATGCTCGAGGTGCTATCACTGGCCAGTCTAGCAGGCCAGTTCAGAGTCAGCAGTAGCCGCCCCGTCCTCCGAGGGGTTGTTTTGGGTGTGGTGCCCTCGCCACGTGATCAGAGATTTCCCAGAGCTAGGAGGGGTGCACCACCTCAGACTTATCAGGTTCCACGTCTTCCACCCGGTCCCCCAGCTATTCTTCCAGCCTCAACTGCTACCCCACCATCTCAGGAAGGTCGAGGTGGAGGTCGGGGAGGTCGGGGAGGTCGGGGAGGTCGAGGTCATCCTAGAAGGGGAGGCCATGCCAGGTACTATTCTCTTCCATCCCGATCCGAGGACATTGCTTCAGATTCAGTCATTACAGGTATTGTCCCCATTTGTCATAGGGATGCATCGGTATTATTTTACCCAAGCTCTACATATTCATATGTGTCTTCTTATTTTGCTTCACATCTGGGGATATCTCGGGATTCTTTGAGTTCCCCCGTTTATGTTTCTACTTCTGTGGGAGATTCTCTTATTGTGGACCGCGTATATCTGGCGTGTTTGCTTGTTATCAGTGATTTTGAGACCAGGGCTGATTTATTATTACTCAGTATGGTAGATTTCGATGTTATTTTGGGCATGGACTGGTTGTCGCCCCATTATTCTATCCTTGATTGTCACGCCAAAACCGTGACATTGGATATGCTAGGATTGCCGAGATTAGAGTGGAGAGGTTCCTTAGAGTACACTCCCCGTAGGGTCATTTCTTTTCTTAAGGCTCGGCGGATGGTTGAAAAAGGGTGTGATGCGTACTTGGCTTATGTGAGAGATGTTAGTGCTAAGACTCCTACAGTTGAGTCTGTTCCAGTTGTACGGGACTATTCTGATGTATTTCCAGCTGACCTTCCATGTATGTCGCCCGACAGAGATATTGATTTCGGCATCGACTTGTTGCCGGGCACTCATCCCATTTCCATTCCTCCTTATCGCATGGCTCCTCCTGAGTTGAAGGAGCAGTTACAGGAGTTGCTTGAAAAGGGATTCATCAGGCCCAGTGTATCGCCTTGGGGTGCTCCGGTATTGTTTGTGAAGAAAAAGGATGGTTCAATGCGTATGTGTATTGACTACCGGCAGCTGAATAAGGTGACAGTGAAGAACAGGTACCCACTACCTCGCATTGATGATCTATTTGACCCATTACAGGGTGCTAGGGTGTTCTCCAAGATTGATCTGCGTTCGGGTTATCATCAGTTAAATATTTGGGAGCCGGATATCCCAAAGACTGCCTTCAGGACCAGATATGGCCACTATGAGTTTCTTGTTATGTCATTTGGGCTGACCAATGCCCCATAAGCCTTCATCCACCTGATGCACAACATATTTCGGCCTTATCTTGATAGTTTCTCCATCGTGTTCATTGATGACATTCTGGTATATTCTCGGTCCCAGGAGGACCATGAGCAGCATTTGAGGACCGTACTTCAGACATTGAGGGAGAAGAAGTTGTATGCCAAATTTTCTAAGTGTGAATTTTGGCTTGATTTTGTGGCATTCCTAGGCCACGTGGTGTCTTCGGATGGGATCAAGGTAGACCCGAAGAAGGTGGAGGCGATACAGAGTTGCCCTAGACCATCTTCACCTACTGAGATCCGCAGTTTCCTCGGTTTGGCTGGGTATTATCGCCGTTTTGTGGAGAGATTTTCATCCATTTCAGTGCCCATGACCAGAATAACTCAGAAGGGTGCCCCTTTCATATGGACTGAAGAGTGCGAGGAGAGCTTTCAGAAGCTCAAGACAGCCCTGACTACAGCTCATGTGTTGGTATTGCCTACCGGATTAGGGTCCTATATAGTTTATGTGAAGCTTCGAGGATTGGCCTGGGAGCTGTATTGATGCAGGACGGTAGGGTGATTGCTTACGCGTCTAGACAGTTGAAGGTGCATGAGATAAACTACCATGTTCATGATCTCGAGTTGGCAGCGATTGTTCACGCCCTGAAGATATGGTGTCATTATTTATATGGTGGTCTCTGTGAGATTTTCACGGATCACCGGAGTTTGCAGCACATATTCAGGAAGAAGGATATCAATTTGAGCCAGCGTAGGTGGTTGGAGTTACTCAAGGATTATGACATCACTATATTATACCACCTGGGGAAGGCCAATGTGGTGGCCGACGCCTTAAGTCGCCGCGCGGAGAGCTTGGGGAGTTTGGCATATCTTCGTGTAGCTGAAAGGCCTCTAACCTTGGATGTTCAGTCCTTAGCCAGTCAGTTTGTGAGGTTGAATCTTTCTGAGCCTTGCCGGTTATTAGCTTGTGTGGTTGCTCGATCTTCTCTTTATGACCGCATCAGAGAGCGCCAGTATGATGACCCTCACCTTCTGGTTCTTCAGGAAAGAGTCCGGCGGGGTGATGTCAGGGATGTGACCATAGGTGATGATGGTGTGATGAGGATGTAGGGCCGTATTTGTGTGCCCAATGTAGATGGGCTTCGGGAGTTGATTCTTGAGGAGGCCCACCGTTCGCGGTATTCCATCCATCGGGGTACCGCGAAGATGTACCAGGATCTGAGACAACATTATTGGTGGTGAAGGATGAAGAAGGATATAATAGAGTTTGTAGCCAAGTGTCTCAACTTTCAGCAAGTCAAATGTGAGCATCAAAGATCGGGAGGGTTACTTCAGCAGATTGAGCTTCCAAAGTGGAAGTGGGAGCGGATCACCATGGATTTCGTGGTTGGACTTCCTCGGACTTTGAGGAAGTATGATGCTATTTGGGTGATTGTGGATCGGCTGACCAAATCAGCCCATTTCATTCCCATGTTGACTACATATTCATCCGAGAGGTTGGCTGAGATTTATATCAAAGAGATTGTTCGCCTCCACGGTATTTCAGTATCTATCATTTCAGATAGAGGTACACAGTTCACTTCACGGTTCTGGAGAGCCGTTCAACAGGAGTTAGGCACCAGGGTGGAGTTGAGTACAACCTTTCACCCTCAAACGGACGGGCAGTAGAGCGCACGATTCAGATTCTCGAGGATATGCTCTGTGCTTGTGTGATAGATTTTGGAGGGTCATGGGATCGATACTTGCCTCTTGCAGAGTTTGCTTACAATAACAGCTACCAATCCAGTATTCAGATGGCGCCATATGAGGCTCTGTATGGTAGGCAGTGCAGGTCTCCAGTAGGATGGTTTGAGCCGCGCGAGGCCCGATTGTTGGGTACAGACTTGGTTCAGATGCCTTGGACAAGTTGAAGGTGATTTAGGAGAGATTTCGCACAGCCCAGTCCAGGAAGCAGAGTTATGTGGACCGGAAGGTTCGTGACTTGGCATTTATGGCTGGTGATCGGGTATCGCCTATGAAGGGCGTCATGAGATTCGGGAAGAAGGGTAAGCTGAGTCCGAGGTTCATTGGCCCTTTTGAGGTACTACAGCGGGTTGGGGAGGTTGCTTATAAGTTAGTCCTGCCTCCCAACCTAGCAGGAGTTCATCTGGTATTCCACGTCTCTATGCTACGGAAATATCACGGTGATCCGACTCATGTCTTAGATTTCAGCTCAGTCCAGTTGGAAAAGGATATATTGTATGCTGAGGAGCCTGTAGCCATATTGGACAGGCAGGTCAGAAAGCTCAGGTTGAAGAATATTGCCTCAGTCAAGGTTCAGTGGAGGGGTCATCCGATCGAGTAGGCGACTTGGGAGACCGAGCAGGATATGCGGAGTTAGTACCCTCATCTTTTCACAGCTTCAGGTATGTTTCTATACTCGTTCGAGGACGAACGATTTTCTTAAGAGGGGGAGAATGTAACGACCCGGTCGATCGTTTTGAGAGTGTGCACCCCAATTCCCTAATAACTGCTTCTCCCATGTCTATTTATGCTATTAGAACTTGTCGGAACGTTGAGGGATGAAATTCGGAGTGATTTTGGACACATAGTCCATAAATGTTAATTTAGCTTTAGGAATCGGGCCGTAGATAGTACTGTGTGAAGACGGGTCCGGAATGGAATTCCATCGACTCTGTTAGCTCCGTTGGGTGATTTCAGGGTTAGGAGCGTGTCCGGAATGCGTTTTCGAGGTTTATTGTAGATTTAGGCTTGAATTGGCGAAAGTTAGATTTTCGGCGATTTCGGCCGTTAGATGAAATTTTAATAACGGACTCGGAACGAAATTTTGAAAGCGACAGCAGGTCCGTAATGTCATTTATGGCCTGTGTGCAAAATATGAGGTCATTCGGATGAGTTTAGACGTGATTCGGCATCGAATGTGGATTTTAGAAATTTCATATGTTCTTAGGCTTGAATCTATGAATAATTGATGATTTTGATGTTATGAAGTGTGTTTTTAAGACTCAACCAAGTTTGAATGAGGTATTAGGGTTGGTTGGTAGTTTTGGTTGAGGTCCCGGGGGCCTTGGTGTTCAAACGGGCATTTTTGGCCTAATAGCCTTAGCTGGTTTTCTGGTTTTCTTCAGCAGTAGCTTTTTGTTCTCTGCGATTGCAAGAGTTCATCCGCGATCGTGTAAGGTGAGTATGGGAGACCCAAATCCGAGGGTTTATGTTATTTTTACCATTTTCAAATTTGAGAGCTCGGGAAAGGTGATGTTTGAAGACTTTTGCACCTGGGTAACTAGGGTAAGTGATTTCTATCCATTATAGATCAAATTCCATGATTCCAATCTTAAATCCCACCTTTAATTTCGAAATTTTGGGTAGAAAATTGAAAAAATGGGATGAACTTCATAGACCAAATTATTGAGTTTTGATTGGGTGTTTGACCTCCGATTGGAGAGATTCTTATATGGTTAGGCTCGTGAGTGAATGAGTGTCCGAAAGATATAATTTTTACCCGATTCCGAGACGTGGGCCCGGGGGACTTATTGGGCGAATTTCCTAATTCCGCGTATTAGCTTAGAAATAATTAGCTATTTTGTCTCCTTGAAGTGATATTTACATTATGCAATCGAATTGAATAGATTTGGGCCACCCGGAGTCGGATACTCGTGGCAAGAGCGTGGTATTGAGTTGATTAGCGTAGTCAAGGTAAGTGGCTTGCCTAACTCTATGTTGGGGATTTCCCATAGGCATTTTTATATTGATTTTGTTATGTGGACACCATGTACGTGAGGTGACGAGTACGTACACGGGTCATCGTTGCTAAAATTCCATTTTTTCTTCCATGACATAACTCATTTACATTCCTATATTACTGCTTCATGTTATAACTGAGTAATTAGCGTAAGAATATGCATGCCTACCTGTCCTTACTTGAATTCCTCTTATTTGCTACTAATTTCACCATGCTTAGGTAGTTTTACCTTATTCTTTCCTGTTATTTTATTGAATTGTTTAATTAGACCGTATACGATAGATTTCTGCATTGTATATTTAAATTGGGAATACGGACCGAGATCCGGGAGCTTTCCCCCCTGTACTGCATTGCATATTTAAATTGGGACTACGGACCGAGATCCAGGAGCTTTCCCCCCTGTACTGCATAGCATATTTAAATTGGGACTACGGACTGAGATCCGGGAGCTTTCCCCCCTGTACTGCATTGCATATTTAAATTGGGACTACGGACCGAGATCCGGGAGCTTTCCCCTGTGCTGCATTGCATATTTAAATTGGGACTACGGACCGAGATCCAGGAGCTTTCCCCCCTGTACTGCATAGCATATTTAAATTGGGACTACGGACTGAGATCCGGGAGCTTTCCCCCTGTACTGCATTGCATATTTACTGTTGAGATATATGATGTGCTGAGCCGAGAGCTATCTTTCTTTCATTATTCCTTTCCGTTTCCGTTAATTCTGTTTATTGTTGCTTATTTATGTTTCATTGCTTAAACTTATAACTGACTTATTTTAAGACTCAGTTGAGCCTCAACCTGACCTCGTCACTACTTGACTGGGTTTAGGCTTGACACTTATTGAGTACCGCATGTGGAATACTCACGCCCTTTCCTGCACATGTTTTCCCCATGTGCAGATCCAGGTACCAGCGCACAGTACTGTGGCCAAGCGCATCTTAGCGGCTGCTCAGGAGACCGCGAGGTAAATTCTGCCACGTCCGCAGAATCTCATGAGTCCCCTTCCTATTCTAGTATAGACATAGGAGATATAGATACGTATATACATTTTCCTCATTCCTTTGTATAGAGCTATAGTAGTACGTAGCTTGTGATTTGTGACATTCCGGGTTTTGGAAAAAGTAAAAGTTGTAGATGCCGAGCGGCTAAATATTTTTAGTATTACTTCTTCTTTACTGTTTCTGTTATTATTTTGTCTTATTTTCCGCAAATTTAGGCTTACCTAATCGTAGAGACTAGGTGCCGTCACGAAACCGTTCGGAGGGTTAATTCGGGCCGTGACAAGAATCATCAAGACTTCTATCCGAGATCAAATATACCAAAGTCAAACTTGGCCAACAATTATAATTTAAGCTTCCAAACTAGGAACTAAGTGTTCCAAATCTTCCTCGAACCAGACCAACCATGCACGCAAGCCGTAATACATCATATGAAGTTATTCAAGATCTCAAACCACCAGACGAAATGCTAAAATTCGAAACAACGGTTGGGGTTGTTAAAAATATGAGTTACACTTCCTATTTCATTCATTTTCTAAGATGGTCTTTGCAAAAAGTAGTTCCCAAATCATCATTCCAATCATCTATTGCAAAACTTCTCTTTCAAGAAACATCATTTTACATGAGAGAGAGGTAAGAACAATGAGAAAGGTCGGAATCTAACTAGTATACTGATGCTTTGCTTAAGTATATATATTTGTGTGTATATCGCCTCATATTTTACTTTTGTTTCGTGGATTAAGGATGTGAAATGAGTTGATTTATATTAATTTGAGGTGTTTTTATGCGTAGGAATGATCCAGGAGCAATCGTGGGCGAAATGTGCGAAATTAGAGCCAAAACGGACGAAAACAGGAAAATTGAGCAGTGCAGCGCCACAGGCAGCGCCCTGAGCTGTCTCTGGCGCCAGAACCAAAATGCTCCAAAGCCACAACGTCAAGGAGGGAGCCTAGCGTTGGGCAGGGCGCCGGTGGCATGAAACTTCTCCAACTTCTCTCGGGACACGGTTGCTTCAGTCCTAGACCTACCCAACTCGTATAAAAGGGGTCCAAAACCTATTTTGGAGGATAGCTAACATACTTTGAAGGAGAATTCACATGGGGGAAGATACACCGCGCTTGGAGGAGACTTCTACCTAGCTTTTCTTCTCTTGTCTTCCTTTAATTTCATAGTTTCTTTGTTCTAGAGTTTTGGTTGTTGCATGAACGTTGTAGTTTGAAGCTTGAATTGTTCTTGTTATTTTATCATATTGGTTTATTTATTCAATATTGCGCTTAATTATTTGATTGTTTGATCACCAATTGAATACTATCTACGAATCTAGGATTGAACTCGGGAGAGGGAATTCTAGATTGCATATATGATTGAGTAGAGCAAGATCTTAACTCTTAGGGGGAACGGATTTGCGGTTAGGATAGGAATATACCTAATCGCCTTGCTTGGTTATTATACGGGAATAATTAATGCGCTCTTGTTAATCCTAATTCCGCAGGAATGTAGGCGTTAGGTTAGCTTGAATAGGCGAGTAGTACTTCGGGAGAAGGCTACGAGTAATATTAACCTTGTCAACCAATAAATCAGATAAATTAATTAGACGATTTAAGTGGAAGACTCAACGGGATTGTTAGTTAACCCATAGCTCTAGAATATCAGCTCTTCTTGAATTCGTGTCTAATTTCGCCAACTTGTTTCTTTAATCTCTTAATTTGTTACTCTAAATTAATTTTAGTTAAATATTTATACTTTAGGAATCGCTTGAATAGATTAATTGTTTGGGTTTAATTTAGTTGATAGTTAATCACAAGTCCATATGTGTACGATATCTGGACTTACAATCCTATATTACTTGTCGACCACGTATACTTGTGTGTATGTTTGGGAGCTAACATGTACCAACTGGGTTTGAGTTAGTCCTTTTGAGCTTTGCAGAATCAAGATTTTGTATATAGTCAAGTTAGTACGGAAAAATATAACCTTTTCACAACTAGAGGACTAACTTCTAATAAAGTTGAAACAGAACAAAATCAAATTGAAACAACCTAAACTTATAGAAGGAGAAAAATGAAGCGCGCATAAAACCACTATAGATCCAGTTAGATTTGCTACAGCTCCCATTTGGACATATACAAGTTTAAATTTTCTTCCGCCAATATTCCTATCGGTGTTGGTAGTGATGATGAGACTAGTTGCCAGCCTGGTAAGTGGTTGACCAAATGATCCATCGAGTACAAATAAAATGTCAGCCGTTTTAGAGGAAAAGAAAACAAAACATAGGAGCCTTCATGTGACGAGTCTTGTCGCTTTTCCACTCACTACCCACATCCACATGTTAGGTAGACTCAGAGAAAGTCAGAAGCCACCCAAAGGCCACATTGCTTTTAACTTAGAATAGTAAAATTTGAAAAAATGGCAAAAACAAATTTTAAGTGAAAATGGTATTTAAAATTTAAAGTTGTGTTTGGACATAAATTTCAATTTGGGCTGTTTTTGAATTTTTGTGAGTGATTTGAGTGAAAATTTTGAAAAACAGTTTTTTGTAGTTTTCAAATTTTCGAAAATTTCCAAAATGCATCTTCAAGTGAAAATTGAAAATTTTATGAACAAACCCGATTTCGAAATAAAATGAAATTTTTTGAAAAAATCTTTCATCAAATTTTATGTCCGAACGGGCACTTAAATTAGCAATATTTTTTTCATTTTCTAATGCGTGTTTAGAAGTCTAACTGGATCTTGAGGAAAAGTAGAATTTATACAGTATTAGACTCCGATTCAATATATATGAGGTAGTCTGATTCGGCACAGAGTTTAAGAGAAAAGAGAGAGATTTTTTTGGTAAAAGCTTAAGGAGTAAAAGCTTTGTGGGACCATGACATTTGTATGGTTATAAAAACTTCTCATTAAGGGTAAAATTAAAAAGTTGAAAGTTGGATTATTTTCAATTACAGAAATTTATGATTCTTTTTTAAACAGACTAACAAGGAAAGTGTCTCATCTAAATAGAAACGGAGGGAGTTATTTTCAATTATAGAAATTTATGGTTCTTTTTGGACAGACTAACTAGGAAAGTGTCTCATCTAAATTGAAACGGAGCTAGTATTGTTCTCCTATGATGAAAATCTGTTAGAAATCTTGTTGTGGAACAGAAAAAAAAAATATTCCGATGATTGTATACAAGTGGCGTAGGCCGGTGAAATAGATTATGGAATTAATTAAGCATGATTATCATAAAAATAAAATTGTTTTATGTCGTGTTTTTAGTATAATCCTCGTTGGTTTTATATTAGCTACCCCTCCATCCTCTTTTTTGTCAAAGTGTTCAAAATACGAGTCAAAGCACTATTCTTTTTTTTCTTTTTCTTTTTTCTGTAAATGTGAACTAGGTTTTCAAGATTTTTACTTTTGAAAAAATAACATATTAGAGAACTAGGTGAAAGTGCAAGAAGCCAACATACTTTCCTTACATGAAGCGCGGCACATTCACTATAATATAAAAATATTTGAAGAGTTTGAGATAATTATAGTTTAAGAAAAAATTGATTTGACTCCTCAAATCGTAGTAATATCAAATAAATTAAATTGAAATAGAAGAACTATAACTTAGGCTATATCTTCTGAAGTTGTTAAGGCTGACGAATATCAAAAGCAATTTAAAATAACCACGACTAATTAATATAGGTTAGCAAGCATAAGAGTAGTGCGGACCTTATATCATGCTTAATTATTATCTGAAAATGAAAGTAATGAAATAAATACTGTTATTTTTCATGGCTAGTCATTCAGAATGAATTCAAGTTTCATGTAATCACAGTGTTAAATATATCTATACAGTATATTCACTTGTAAGGTGCACAAACATTATTTTGTAATAAAGTTAATCAATAATGTATAGGGCGAAATTTGGTCACGTAAGAAAGGCATCATAAGGTAACGGCAAGAAGGTGATTAAGCCGCGATGATGCACGCAAGACACCGTAACGATAAACATTTCGGGCATGACCGAGGTCGAACCATCAGAAAGCCTCTATGGCGAGGCCCACGCCAAGGCGTCTAGGGAGGCCGACCTAAAGTACAGATAGCAGAACAAAACACCCTGGCTAAGTATCGTTGGATCAGAGGGAACACCCAATATATATACAGGATAGAAGAATGATATCACTACTAGAAATCCGGCAAAAAACGACCACATATAGCGACCAAAACGCGTCCAAACAGGCTTTGTCGCTATATTGGTGGTCATTTTACCTTAGCGACCAAAGTTGGTCGCTAAGGTAAAAGGACCAAATGTTCAGTGTAAACAAAATACCGACCAACTTTGGTCGGTACAATATTTTAATAATATAAATTTAGCAACCAAAGTTGGTCTGTATATTTAAATTACGATTTTTTATTTATTATAATTTAAAATTTAGCGACCAACTTTGGTCTGTAAATCAAATATTATAATTCAAATCTGAGTAGATAAGCTACCCAAAGTTGGTCGCTTTTTCTTAATTTTTTTATTTTTTTTAAATATAAGCGACCAAAGTTGGTCGCCAATTTCCATAATATTATTTTTTTAATAGAAAAGCGACCAAAGTTGGTCGCTTATTTTAAAATCTGGATTCATTAGCTACCAACCTTGGTTGCTATTTTCCAGAAAATTATTTTTTTTAATAGGGACGCGGCCAACTTTGGTCCTTTTTCTGGGTATAATTTTGGCATAAAATGTCTGTTTTGGCAGCTACACCACCTGCCAGCATACCAAATTCCCTAAATAACAATATAATCAATCAATACAATACAATCCTATACCAAATACAACAACAACAACAACACAACAACAACAACAAAAACAACACAACAACAACAACACAATTCAAAAAACACAAAAACCAACAAATTAAAATTCGATATAACTAACAAATTAAACTAACAAAACTAAGTTAACGCTTATTACAACTAGTTTAAAACCGGTTCTATTTGTCTAGTTCATAGTATATAAAAGTCAAGGAGTGTTTTGTACAACATCATTATCATCATCGTCTGATGAATCTTCATCAACAAGACGATATAGAGCAGGGTCTACTTGTCGAGACGTTGATGAATCAATTATATATACGTTTAAGGATTGATAGACTTGTCAAGATCCTAATTAGTATATATAATTCATCAAATATATCTGTGTGTCAATAGATTCATCGACTTATATATATATATATATATATATATATATATATATATATATATATATATATATATATATATATATATATATATATATATATATATATAACACGCTTCGTTGTACTACTTTAACTACATATATAGCAAGTTAGAGTATATTTTAGTGTATTCATCCCTTGTATTACAAAAGTGTTAACATATTACATTTATATTATTTAGATGGTAAATATAAAAGTGATTTTTAATTTTGACCAATGTTGACCTGAAAAGAGACCAACTTTGGTCGCTAATTATCTAGAAATTAAAAATTAGCGACCAAAGTTGGTCGCTAAATTTAAATCAAATTTATTTATATTTTATAAAATATTTTAAATAATAATATACTTGTTAAACGTTATAACTAGGTCCCAAATTAGCGACCAAAGTTGGTCCCTACTTGCTTCCCCTTTCATAACCGACCAACTTTGGTCGTTAATTTTAAATAATATTTATTTATATTTTATAAAAAAAATTAAATAATAATATAATTATTAAAACGTTATAATTGGGTCCCACATTAGTGACCAAAGTTGGTCGCTAATTTCTATATTTCTTTGACCAAGCAAGTTTGACCAGCCCGGTCAACATGTTGACCACTTTATCGACCAAATAACGATCAAACTTGGTCGATAAGTTATTTAAAATAATTATTTAATAATTTTCTCCAAATTAGCGATCAACTTTGATCGTTTTTTTTTACCGAGCAACTTTGGTCGCAAATTTTTGATCGCTTTTTACCGGATTTCTAGTAGTGATATAGTAAAGGGCTTTTTCTCTTTTCTTCTTCTTTAAGAACCTTCTCTGATGGGGATCCATGGGGTACCCAAGAAAAGGTTCAACACATTGTTCCAAACCATTGTAACCTCCATCATTAAATCAATAAAAATATTATAATTTGTGGCTGTCGATGAGACACTTTCCCGTTCTAATTTATAGCGTATTGTAGAGTAACATCATTGAGAATGTTCTTCGATCTAGAGTTAATTATCTTTGATTAGGATGTACCCTCTATCCTTTTATTAATTCGTTTTAAGAAAGGCTTAAATTTGGCTCCGTCTGTGGGGATCTTCTAGCCAAAGCCTTAGTTTCCTCTAGAATCCGCTAAACCAAGGATAAATCCTTACGCGAAACCGGAACTATGTCGGGCTTGTACCAAGGCCTGCGTTACGCCACAACAGCAACTCTGGCGCATTGCAAGTGTAAGCCACCGTAGTTGAGTTGTAACTATTGCACATCAAACGTACTCGTAATCTCACTTCCAAGTTAGCACCCCGCACATGCCACCATCACCTCTTACTAAATGGGACGATTCTTTTTGTATAACTTACTGTTAAAATGTTATTCACATGTGCATTTGTGGCATAACTTATGTTACTGTTACCTTGGCATGTCCGGGACTGAAACAAACCGGGACTCGAACCCGAGGTCCTAACGGGAAGCTCAAATAATGACGAGACTGGATGTGAAGCTGACATCAGATCTAAAGAGTACAATCGGCGAAGGAAACGTGACCAATCTCCCTCATTCATCAGCCATCCAACCAAGGTAACGAATGATTCCTCATACCTCTAACTCATTACCCCTTTTACAAAAAAAATAAAACGAAGAGCAAGGACGCCCACCCCGAGTACGCGAGCAAAGGCCAACCGACATACCGTACCTAAATTCCTCCCTACAGTAGCGGGCAAACTAGGAAGAACCCTCTCACACCATACCGTAGTGAAAATGATAGACAAATGGCTCAGAACGAACCAACTTCATTAAGAAACAATCTCCATAAGCAGGGAACTGTGCAGCAAGCTCAAAACGCCCCAACACAAGCAGGACGTGGGTACCAAGAGCTCGCCCATGTGCTCACCCTGGCGGCACAACACCAACTCACCCTACCATACAACATCTGAACCTCTAAGCAGTGAATTCATCACCCGCCCTGTTGACGACCTCTCCAGGCCGAGCAATGAAGGGACTATATAGACCGGGACTCACCCCGATGCGTGCATAAACTACAACGCATAAAACTCTCCAATAAAAAGCAAAGTGCACGCGATATTCTTACACCACTCCACGAATCGCCAAAGCAATACTCGACCTTGCTCGCGTCGTCAAAGTAATACACGACCTCACACGAGTTGCCAAAGTAATACTCGACCTCGCACGAGTCGCCAAAGTAATACTCGACCTCGCTCGAGTCGCCAAAGTTATACTCGACCTCGCTCGAGTCGCCAAAGTTATACTCGACCTCGCTCGAGTCGCCAAAGTAATACTCGGCCTTGCTCAGGTCGCCAAAGTAATACTCGACCTCGCTCAGGTCGCCAAAGTAATACTCGACCTCGCTCGAGTCGCCAAAGTAATACTCGACCTCGCTCGAGTCATCAAAGTAATACTCGACCTTGCTTGAGTCATCAAAGTAATACTCGACCTCGCTCGAATCGCCAAAGTAATACTCGACCTCGCTCAAGTCGTCAAAGTAAAACTCGACCTCGCTCGAGTCGCCAAAGTAAACCTCGACCCTGCTCGAATTACTTTACATTCGACCTCGCTCGAATTACTTTACATTCGATCTCACTCGAATTACTTTACATTCAACCTCACTCGAATCACTTTCGCTCGAATTACTTTACATTCGACCTCGCTCGAATTAATTCACATTCGACCTCGCTCGAATTACATTACATTCGACCTCGCTCGAATCACATTATATTCCTCGTTCGAATTATGTTACATTCGACCTCGCTCGAATCAATTTACATTCGACCTCGCTCGAATTACTTCACATTCGAACTCGCTTGAATTACTGTACAGTTCGACCTCGCTCGAATAAAATAAGGTTTTATCTCACCAAATCCCCAAGTGAGAGAGGGACTCAGCACGAAAAAGTCTGAAGTTCTTTATAAAAAAATAATAAAAAAAGAGGCATGGACGTACAACCAAAAGCAAAACTTTATTCAAAATTTACATACGCACATTGCCTTACAAGGGGCCAAAAAAAGCCCCCGAAAAATAGAAGGAGAAACAACAAAACAAAACAATAGCAACAAACAACACCAGAGAAAAGAACAAAAAAAAAGTACCAAAAGACGACAAAAATTCATTTTGTCATGCCTTTGCCATCATCCCCTCCAGCACCACTGTCATCCAAAGAGAGCCCGTCTTCAACCTTAACACCCCCGTCGGCATGCATCATGGGATCATAGCCGCAGGAGAGGCGAGCCTCGCGCACCTTCACGCGAGCCTCCTCAAAAGCGGCCTTATTGACATTTCTCGCCGCCCAAAAATCCTTATATACATCTCGTTAGGCCTCAGCATGGACCCACATCTCATACAAGTGGCGTGGGATAGCAACAGAGGAGGATTCTGGGGGGCCTGAGCCAACAACTGCGCCTTCTCGACTTCAAGAGCCGCCACTTTGTCACCTAGACTAGAGGCATCCCGCTCAAGCTCGCCGATCCGATCATCGAGCCTAGCCTCCCTCATCGTGATCGTCTCCCTCTCAGCCTCTCGCTCAGACCTGAGCACACGCACAATGTCTTCCAGCGCTACCGCCCTCTACACAGCCGCCACCTGGGCCTCCTCGGACCTTTCTAACTCAACCACCTTCCTCTTCAAGTCGGTCACCTTTTCGGTCTACTCCGCACTTAGACTAGCAACTTTAGTGGCATACTGCTCGAGCTCGAGCTCGCAAGGATGACACCTTCGCCTGAAGGTCCTCGCACTACGCGACAACACCCTTGCCCATCTCGAGCTCCTCACCTTTAACCCTAAGCAGCCCCTCGAGTTCACTACATATGCATATAGACCGCACCAAGTCCTCGTCCTTCTTCTCCAACTCCTCCCTGAGAGACCGAGTATCACCACCCGCTCTAAGCTGCGTGATCTCTCGACACCTGTTGCGATACCGGAGGTATTTCGCGGCTATCTTCAAACAGATTTCAGCCCTCGTCTCGGCCCAACGAGCACTCTCAATGTCCAACATGTAACTCTAAAGCAAAAAATAAAAAAGAATCAACGAAAACGAAAGACATGAAACAATGGAAGACATGAAACTTGTTTACCGTGAAAATGGTAATTACAATTAAATTTAGTTATGTGGTTCTAAAAAAACGTGATTTATCTTAATACTAATTATTGAACGGTTTTAGCTAAATGTGTTAGGATAGAACAGTGAAAAAACGATTAAAAAGCTAAAGGAAAGTAAACCAGAATGTTTTAAGTCGAAGACTCGACGTAGTCCTCGGGGGTCCTTGGGACCGAGATTCGGGCCTAGATCGAATAGTCGATGGAGCTATAACAGACTTGTAGGCCTTAAGATACACTATTTACGATCAATGATAAGCTATTAACGAAGAACAGGTAAAAGAAAGCAATAAATGCGAGTGAATGAGCTAATAAAGAGGAATAGAGGATGTTTGATATTAGAGCAGAGAATGTTCTTATGTCTTGAATCCAATGTATTGTGTGTTGCTTACAAAATGACAAAGATCCCCTTTTTATAAGAGAAGAGGAGGCCCTAACATAGTACACTAGCATTTATTACAAATATTTTGGTAGGTTCGGCTAATTACTGCCCAAGTATGGAATCGCACTTTGGTACAGAGTTATCCGCCTCGATTCCTGTGCCATTCCCCTACGTCGATCCCTGGCCTATGCTGCCTTGAGGTCAATACGGTCGAGTCCCGAGACCAGAAATTCGGATCGTATCTCGAATCTTACGCGGACCGACCGCCAAATTCCATAACATATGTAAAGATTTATCCTTCAATTTTTAGATATACACAGATAGTCCACGTGTTCCTTAGAATAAGATGATAAGGAACAGTCTTGACGCGAACCTTTTTCGAACTTTTTGCGATGAAGTTATGCTCATGACGCAAGCTTCCCCTGCGTTACGAAATGTCTCGTCGGACCAACTCCCTAGGAACATTGATTGCTCAGTCATTTCCTTTTTTCAAAAAGGATAATAATTGCCCTGCCGGATGGTTTTCCCAGAGGCATTGATCAAGTATCGACCTTCTATAAATGAGGGGTTCCCTGATTTTGAACTCCACCCAATTTTACTTCAGTAAACTCCACTCTTTCTCTTTTCTCATACTTATCTCTATTTCTTTGCTTTCATGGTGTAAGCCCATGTTTGCAAAATCATTCAGCGCTGGCCCTTCGAGCCCAGCCATAGCTGCCTTTTCGCAGTCCTTCTCCGTTACTCGGGGCTATGTTGGGTTGTTGTTGTTGTTGTTGCTGGCACTGCTGTTGTTAGCTCGAGGGGGAGCGAGAGAGGCGTCGAACATCCCCCCTGCAGAGAGGTGTGAAGTACTTATACTGGTTCTCATCTAACTTACTTCGGTTGGGTGTGGCACCTTTTCCTTCTTTGCCTCCTGAGATGTGGGAAGGCAATATCCACCGACCGTCGTGTCGTATACCGGTTCGATATCTTAGGAAGAGGCTTCCCAACAGTGGCGTCGTCGAGCATACACAAAGCGGCGGCTTATAGAAGGTGGAGGTATATTGTCGTCCGCCCGTTGCCGCTAGAGAGCCCGAAGACGCTGACTAGTGGCCCCTTGCGAGGGAGTCTTCGAGGGTATGCCCCCAGAAGATAGGCTTCCGTCTGTAGATTAGGCTTTTGATTTATGCCTTTTTGTGTAAAGATCCCCTTGTTAGCCTTGTAAACATCTTCTATCAATATAAGAAATTCTTTCATTTTTCTTTTGATCTGGTGCCGGAAACCGTTATGTCTTTTATGCGAACCTGCGTGTGTGATTGGCCCAAAAATTGAATTTTTATTACGACCAATATTAGTCTTTGTTTAAACGCTGAACCCTTTGCCGGAGCTGGGGTTGTTTTTAGTTAGGCGAGGATCGGCCTTTGGTTTCTTTATAGTGGAGACGATCTGCTATCGAGCTTTGGGCGAAATTTTTTTCGACCCAGACACTTCGTGGAATTTCGATGATGACCTTTGACTGGGTATCTACTTCGGTCATACAGGATCGAGCCATCGTCTACCCGAGCTCGAAAAATAAGGATAGTATTAAGACTGCATAAATGATTCTTTGAATGGGGGACTGCTTGGGCCTGACGTAGCCTTACAACTGATCACCTGTCACAACTTTTGGGGACAGGGGCAGCTCCAAGATTTTCACATTTTTTTTTAGCGTGGAACGTGTTTCGAACTAAGGCAGGTGTTGTGCTTGAGCACAGACTGCGCTTGCGCCTGCCGCTTTGCCCATGGGGGTCATTGGCTTGAGATCCGTTTTCCTGGACGGACCCGTTAGGTATCTGCTTCGGCCAAACGATGATGGTCCGAGACCGTTCGTTTGGGATTTCTACGTCGGCTTCCCGTATTTTTATGTGTTAGCCTCTTGGCCGTTTTTAAGCATGGGGTTAGCATCTTCCTCTAATTGGCCTATAGGCCTTTGTGGTTAGCCCGGGGGATTATTCGTGTCCGCCCTTAGGAGACCTTTAGTTAACTATCTCGGTCCCAGTCCCCGAGCCGGGTTGTGACTCGAGTTCATCAATCCCTCAGGTTTTGAATTAGCATGTAGGCCTTTTGCGCCGGCTTTAAAGTTTTTAGGTGACTTTCAGTTAACCGTTTCGGGCTCAGTCCCCGAGCTGGGTTGTGACTCGATTTCATCGACCCCTCAGGTTTTGAATTATCTCGTCGGCCTTTTGCGCTGACTTTAAAGCTTTTAGGTGACTTTCAGTTAACCGTTTCGGGCTTAGTCCCCGAGCCGCGTTACGACTCGAGTTCATCGACCCCTCAGGTTTTGAATTAGCCCGTAGGCCTTTTGCGCCGGCTTTAAAGCTTTTAGGAAACTTTCAGTTAACCGTTTCGGGCTCAGTCCCCGAGCCGGGTTACGACTTGAGTTCATCGACCCCTCAGGTTTTGAATTAGCCCGTAGGCCTTTCTGCGTTGGCTTAAGGGAACTTACGCGACTTTTGATATGGCTATATTTTTCATCTCTTAAAGGTTTATTGAGAGGTTTGTTATGTTCATCTGACTCTTCGATTGCCCCAAAAAGCCTTGATTACGAATCGTTACGATGAACGGGAAAAACTCTTTCTTACGAGCCGACATGAAAATATTCGAAACTCTTTCTCGAGAGCTGACATGAAAATGTTCGAAGATCTTGCTTACACTAAAGGTAGCATGATTTAACTGGTTCTTTCTGAAGTGATTTCGAAGGATTTTAGTTGTAATCCGATAGTCGGGCGTCCCCGAATCGCATTGTTGTTGGGCCGGAGCCCATCGACCAGAGTCGT
This sequence comes from Nicotiana undulata, assembly GCA_005239495.1. Classification (NCBI taxonomy): domain Eukaryota; kingdom Viridiplantae; phylum Streptophyta; class Magnoliopsida; order Solanales; family Solanaceae; genus Nicotiana; species Nicotiana undulata. The sequence continues at coordinate 47,930 of ML261952.1, forward strand.
CTTGTCTGGACGAAGCCTTTAGTACCGAGTATCTCATCCTCGGCGTCAATATTCGAGGGCATGTCTTTTTAGGGGTCTTACAAGTTCGAATATATAGCCTTGGCTTTTGAAGTCGGGACCGTGTTCTTGTTATTTTAGATATAGCCACTTGGGGTTTTGGCCATGCCCGTAGGACTTACATCTTTGAGCGTATTCGAGGCTACCCTCTTGGGATCTTACGGCCTCGGGCTTTGACAAACCAAATTACAATGATAGCCATTTCTGGAACTTTACAAAATGTTTAAACAATGAAATATTCTTTTGGCGATTTGGCACAGGTATACATGTTCCCGCTGCTGACAATTCAATTCTCTTATGCGTACACAGTTCATTCGACCGTTTGGCCCGACACACTATTTCCTTACCGAGATCCTTTTCGGATCGTGTTGTTCTTCGCGAAGGACGATCTTCCGAGACGATGGCTTCTAGTATTTTGGGTCGTTTGGAGAAAAACCTTGGATATTCGCTCAATCTCTCCTTGCTTGGTATTTGCGCATAAGTTAGCACGAATTTTAAATGAACAAAAGTGGATGATTATACCTTGACTGTAACAGCGCTCCGGCTTCGGTCGTGCGTTATATTTGCCTGCCCGCTCGGGGATCCTTGTTTCTCGAATGCACCCATTTAGGGGCCTTGCAGTTTCTCACATGCTCGTAGGACCTACAACTTATAACATACTCGAGGTTACCCTTTTGGGATCTTACGACCTCGGGTCTTGATAAACTGAATGCTAACAACATCTGAGGCTACCCCTTGGGATCTTCCGGCCTCGGGAAAATTGAATGCTAACGATAACTGTTTCTTGAACTTGCAAAATGTTTCAATGATACAACATCCCTTTTCATTATTAGATACAAGCATGTGTTTTCTCCATTGAAGACTCGATCCTCTTACGCGGGTAGGGTTCATCCGACTGTTCGACCCGCTACATCGTTTTTCCGCAAAAAACCTTCTTGGGCTTACTTTGATTTATTTTGTTGGGGCATTCTCTCCGGGGAAGCGTCCTCTAGTAGTTGAGCCTCAAATTCTTGTACAAGTTCTTTCTGATGGGTGCATAGACGTTGCCTCATCAAAAACCTTGTTGGTAAAAAACCCTTTTTCCGGGAGCTAGAAATCGGTCGAAGGAGGAGAGTGCAACGCATCTGTCAACCCAAGGGGTCCTTTGAAGCTGACGGACATTCTGGGGTCCTCCGCAGGTTGCCTGTGGGAGATTAGTTTCGAGTAAGCAAAAAAAAAGAGATGGGGTCATAATATTACCTCAGCGGTAGTAACGCTTGAGCATGGATATGTTCCAGTCGCTCGGGGGCTGCTCGTCTTCCGAGGTGCCGAGCTTGTATGACCATTTGTCGAATCACTCCCGGGACACAGTGCGGTCCTTCCCATCTTGGTCCTTACCTCCCTTGCTTCTGATGTTCAAAGCGACCTTTCTTACGACTAAGTCCCCGACTCCGAAATATCGGAGGTTATCTCTCTTGTTATAGTATCTCTCGATCCTCTGTTTTTGCGCAACCACTCGTACTAGTGAAGTTTTTCGTTTCTTATCGAGCAACTCGAGGGCCAGAGTCATGGCCTCATCGTTTGAATCTTCCGTGTCGTGCATGAATCTGGCGCCCCGCTTCCCTACTTCGACCGGTATTAGAACTTCGGACCCATATACCAGAGAGAACGGTGTCTCCCACGTGCTTGTTTTAGGAGTGGTTCGATACGCCCATAGGACTTCGGGCAACACTTCCTTCCATCTGCCCTTCGCGCTTTCCAACCTCTTCTTCAGGTTCTGAATGATGGTTTTGTTTGTGGATTCGGCTTGGCCGTTGGCTCATGGATGGTAGGGCGTTGATAAGATCCTTTTGATTTTGTGGTCCTCGAGGAACTTTGTGACTTTTCCTCTTACGAATTGCTTTCCGTTGTCGCAGGTTATTTCGGAGGGGATCCCGAACTGGCATAGGATGCGGTCCCATATGAAGTTGATGACTTCTTTTTCTCTTATCTTCTCGAAAGCCTGTGCTTCCACCCATTTAGAGAAATAGTCAGTCATAAATAGAAAAAATCTGGCTTTACCTGGTGCTGTTGACAATGGTCCGACGATATCCATCCCCCATTTCATGAACGGCCAAGATGACAGGACCAAATGTAGTTGTTCGCCGGGCTGATGGATCATGGGCGCGAACCTTTAACATTTGTCGCGAAGGTGACATTTGTTTTTGATAAAACAAATAACATACTTAAAATAACAACTAACCTATTATAAAAAGTTAAATTACATTAATAATATAAAATATTTGCACAATTTTCATCACTATATATCACTTAAATCCATCCAAAGTTACCTATGTCCTAACTCCTAACTCATAATATGTAGAGAGACAGAATTTGCGTCCCCACTTGAATAATAACGTTAGGGGCACTTATATATGGAGTAAAATTATTTGGCAGCTGGAGTATCGTTAGAGACAATAGTATTATATTGTCATTTTCAACACGGTAAATTCTGGCCTTTGAAGAAACAAATAAATAAAAGCAAAAAGCACCAAAGCAATTTGCCTCCTGGACATAAGTAGTTGGGTCATGAAAATGGCAAACACATGCATCCCACGGAAAATATATATATATATATATATATCATCTTAATATGTAGTATTATAATGAGTTCGTTAGTTAGTCAAGAGAAATTTCATTTTTAAAAGATCAAAACGGGACACAAGTTTACCATTACTTAAGCCAATGACTCTTGCACATCGAGTGCACTTCACAAAAGCATTTTCCCTCTTTTCTACTTCTTTCAGTCGTCAGTCTTTGCTTCCAAGCTTCAATGAGTTTTTGAAACCATAAAAGAGGAGCTTTTCCACGGCCAGAAGAGGGAAGAGAATGAAAATGCAGTGGCTATGGCGGAATTGGTTGGCAGCAGCAGCAGCAGTACTATTGGTGGTCATAGCAGCGGCGCCGGCGTCTGCTGGCCGCGGAAATGTGAGTTATGACGGAAGGTCGTTGATAATTGATGGGCAAAGGAAGATGTTGTTTTCTGGTTCTATTCATTATCCTCGAAGCACTCCTGATGTATGTATTTCTCTTTCTCGATTAACTTCTATTGTGTAAAATAATTTTACAATTATGAATTCACTTAAAAGATAATTATAGATAACTGTTCATACAAAATACTACTAGTTAAGTAAATATTATTTTATAGTTACGGTCAGACATTTCTATATAACACACATCACTATAAAAGTTAAATTTTTCCGGAATGTTATATTATAATATATGTTCTCTAAAACAATACTTCACTCTAATATCCAAAAATATTCAAAACAAATAAATATGTTACTGAGAAGTTTGACCGAATGTATAGTTGTATATGAGTAGAAGCATACTAGGTGAACTTCGACATATGCTACCACAAAAAGTGGGATTCTTGAAAATATTTAAGGATCTTAAGTTTAAAAAATACTTGACCGAAAAAATGGATAAAAACCAAAATAAACTGACAGGCCACTCTTATTTAAACAAGACATGTAATAGGAAACTATTGTAGCCATGTGAATAGTGGGATTATTATAGTATAACATAGGTAAGCAAACCACTGAAGAAATATATATACTTAAGTAGGATATTCCAGCATGGAACTTTTAAATTAATTAAGAATCTCACTGGTAAATTAAAGATGTTTGGACTTTCTTTTGGCGAGGTGTGGTTTATATTCTCTCTTTTCTAACCATAATAATATAATTTTATATGTTATGTATAGATGTGGCCATCTCTAATATCAAAAGCTAAAGAAGGTGGGATAGATGTGATTGAGACCTATGTATTTTGGAACCTTCACGAACCCCAACCTGGACAGGTAATTAATTACATACATAGACACATGCAAATAATAGACATATTTATGGACTAAGTAAACTAGTAATTTCTTTTATTTTTAGTACGATTTCAGCGGCAGGCGTAACATAGTAGCATTTATTAAGCAAATTCAAGCACAAGGTCTCTATGCCTGTCTTCGCATTGGGCCCTACGTTGAGGGCGAATGGACTTACGGGTAACTTTTTCATCGTTGCATCCACAATCCCAAAGTATTTCTATATTTAACTTTTGGTCCCTCTTTTGTGGCAAATTGAAAATCTTCCAACGATCATCTTTATAGAGGTTTTCCCTTTTGGTTACATGATGTCCCTGGCATTGTCTTTCGCTCAAATAATGAACCCTTCAAGGTAATTTTCTTTTTCTTATAACTTTTACCATTTTACAACTAAAAACTTAACAATTTGTTTTCTTGACAGTTGTATATGCAAAACTTCACTACAAAAATAGTGAACTTAATGAAATCAGAAGGATTGTATGCTTCACAAGGAGGTCCAATCATACTCTCACAGGTTAAGTCTCCATATTTTATGAGGTCTTTTACTTGCCTTAATTGGCTGTCAAAAAACGTACTATTTTTGTCATTTTATTTTCCCAGGATTTTGAGTCCATTTTTTGAATAGAAATATTCAATTGAGTCATTCAGAGAGTACAGCTTGATTTGCAATACTAAGTTTTTTCCAAAAGTTTTATTGGCAAAACATGTTTGTTTATAGATTTTATCCTATCTTTTGGTAGATTTTGAAAATAAAATTTTCAAATCCCAAAACTAATTCTAGACCCGTTTTTGGACCATAATATTACTGTTTGATTTTTTAACTATTTTAAATATTAACCCCAAACTTTTGAATTTTATAAAAATGCTAACCATCTATTATGACTCAATTAATCCATCAGTTAATTACTATAATTTTCTTTTGAACTGATGTATCTTGTAATATTATTAATCTGACAAATTATAGTGGCTCATAGTTTATTAGTAGTTGATATTAAAATATAACGTATTGCTTCTACGATAGTGTATTATATAGTTCATTATAACATTGAAAATTTTGTGCCAAAGTTATCTATGTTCAGGACTATGGTTTTGATAATGATAATGAATAGCAACGATGAAGGTTATGCATATACATGATTAACAAGTTTGTTTGTTAGGTATTGTTGGATATTTTTGATAGTTTTTAGAACTTAAGAGTATAAGTCACATTTCATTTTATTTTTTTTAAAGTGAAATATTTTGAAAAATTATGTCCAACAAATTTTTTATCTTCAAACCAAACTTCACAAAAATTAAACTTTTTAAATCAAATTGATTAATCTATGACCAAACGCTAGCTTAATTAGTTATAATAATCCGTTTCGTGAGTCAACTTACTTTATCCAACAGAGAAATCATATTGGCCTCGAACTTGTTGCAAAAGCAGCTAGTCTTCTTGTTGGGAACCATGTGAGAATACTGTTTAAATTTCAATTTTCATTGTACTGAAACATTTTTTGGTAGTAGTACGTAATAAGATCATCATTAAGACTGCCTTTACAAGGTAAATCAATTCCATGAGTCATATCTTTTTTTGGGGGTAGTGGAGACCAGGGGCCGTGTGGGGTTTTTGGCAGTAGTATGTGTCTGACCAAAAAATATAGCTTTTGATTCAAATAATTAAATCTGGTTAATAATAACAATTTTAGATATGAGTTTAGAAAATGTGACTAATGTCAAACAGATTTGGTGGTAGATTGATAACAGTGGTTATTCCTCCTAACAATGATGAGTGACAAATAAATTCTAGAATGTTCGAATTATTCTCGGATATGATGAAATAATATGAACGAGAATCTTGATGAAAAGATAGTGTTTGTATCCTAATAAGAGAGAATATTTTGCCAAAAGTCTGTTCTTATAACATGAATGTCATATGCCCCATATCATTTTCTCTTTTTCATTTATGGAAAAGGTCCAAATATGCCCGTGAACTATGCGAAATAGGACAAATATGCCCGTCGTTATTAGTTTGGCCCAAATATGTCCAACCGTCAAATAGTTTTGCAAATTTGCTATTATTAGACGGATTTTTTTTTTTAATTAACTAATACCAAACCCACCCCTAATTCTAAAAGACCCAAACATAATCATCACTGTATCACCCAGCCCTAAAGAGACGGGTGCACCCCTTTCCCTCTTCTTCTTCCTAAACCGTCCATCTGGAATTGATTTCTTCATTTTGAAGTTATCTCTGCTTAAACTGGAAGTCTGGCTAATGGTGCTTTAACGATGCTGAGGACATAGTGTTTGTTTTAGTAAATTTTGCATTCTTCATATGTATCTGGTGTTAGGATTACTAAATGGTAGTCAGTAAGATAAGTTTGATAGATTTTGTAGCTTGGTTAGAAACAGATCCATTGAATTGATTGTGAAGTTATTGATTCCATTTACATGTCTTGTATTCCAGGATGATGTTTGGTAATATTCGATACAGATAGAAATCAGTCATGTAAAAAGCCTGAATAGCTTCAGATGAAAGAATAGATTGCCCAAGGGGTGCACCCGTCTGTTTAGAGTTGGGCGATAGAGTGCTGATTATGTTTGGGTCTTTTAGAATTAGGGGTGGGTCGGGTCGGTAGATTTAGGTGATATTAGTTAATTAAAAAATATATATATTGTTTCCGTCTAATAATGGCAAATTTGCACAACTATTGGACGTTTTGGACATATTTGGGCCAAACTAATAACGACGGGTATATTTGTCCTATTTCGCATAGTTCACGGGCATATTTGGACCTTTTCCTTTTTATTTATATGAGACATTTTCCTAATAAACATTAATAGTACGAGTGTAGAGAATATTCATTGAAATATTCTCTTTAATGTCCTATTTCCAAAACTAGTCGTTACAGCTTCATCAAAACTTCAACCATTGTTGACATCTTGACCGCGGATCTCGCTGCTTCCTAGTCGACCTCGATTGGAGACCACTCGAGGACTCTTTCTTTAGTATTATTTTATCTTAAAGATTCTAGAGCAGATTTTGACCCATATAGTATGGAGCAGCAAAGTGCAAAAAGATTGGGAAAAAAAACCCGATTCTATATGTACTTGGAACAATTAATTGAAGTACACGTCTAAAAACTCATTTACACTCTTAAATGACATACAGTTATTTTCCAGAATTTAGTGTAAGGTAAAGTCTCTTTCAGAAAAACTTCACTGGTCTAATACGACCAAGTCCGTTCTCTAATAACATCAAACGATGTTTCTCTTTTAAAAATATGACTTAACGTATATACACTGACAATATAAAAATATTTAATGTTTGTCTTTTAAAAATATGACTTAACATATATACACTGGCCATAACATATTGTTAATTTCACTTTTATTTAAAGGTAACGTGTAGACATTTTTATCTTTTTACACTATCAACCTACTTAAATTAAACTCATCTTAATAATACACGCAGATTGAGAATGAATATCAAAATATAGAAAAAGCATTCGGAGAAAATGGGCCACCTTATGTCCTTTGGGCGGCAGAAATGGCAGTGGGACTTCAAACTGGGGTGCCATGGTGCATGTGCAAGCAAGATGATGCTCCTGATCCTGTTGTATGTTCCCTCTCTTCTTTTTTTCCTAAAATTATGATAGTATTGTGCAAACCAGCTTACGCATACCTCGACAATTACACAGAGTACCTACTGCCTATCAGCACAAATGTGGGATAACTCTATCCACTAGGCATACGTAAATGGAAAGAAATACCCCTCTTCTTTCTCAACAAACTACTTTAATTTCATTTTTTCAACTCTTTCCTTCTTGTTCTTCACTTATTTTATTTTTTTCATCTTCTAAAATGTTTTTACTCTCTTCCACAGATCACACTTTATAGAACATGTTTGATAACCAAAGAATTCTCGAGAATCTGCTAATGAATGGTTCAAAGCTCGATGGATAATATAACCATCTATCTAGTATCTACCATTCTCACTTACATACTAGACTTTTGGTCCGCAAGGTTCTACTTCGTGTCATGTGCCTAATCCACACATCACGTGTTGCGCTTCTATCACTGAACCAAAACTTAAGAGGCACATGATTTATAACCCAAAGAGAAAGCTAAATTTCATTTTTTTTTTTAAATGAATACTCAAAGACCTGAAACTTATGAAAGTGAAAAAAAGAGAGGAGTCAAGGACCTGCAGCTAACTTTGTTTACTACAGATAAATGCATGCAATGGGTTGAGATGCGGAGAAACATTTGTAGGACCTAATTCACCCAACAAGCCATCAATCTGGACAGAGAACTGGACAAGCTTGTAAGCTGTTCCACTATACTTTTATATTTATGCAGAACAGCAGAAGTATATAGTGAATGAAGTTGCTTAAAGATGTTTATTTTGGTCTTAAAGCTATCAAGTCTATGGTCAGAATGCAACACTCAGATCAGCAGAAGACATTGCATATCATGTTGCCCTCTTCATTGCAAGGAAGAATGGAACCTTCATCAACTATTACATGGTAAATTTAACACCCACTAAAGATCTTCTATAGCAACCTATTTTCATGTCCAAACAACTGAAGATACTATTCAAGTCCAAACATAAGCTGCTTTATCATACTCTAACAAGCTTCTCTGACTTCACTATCAGTATCATGGAGGAACCAATTTTGGCAGGACTGCTGCTGAATTTATGATAACAAGTTACTATGATCAAGCTCCGTTAGATGAGTACGGTAAGCAATCCAGAGATTTTACTTACGCTTCCAAGTTTTTCGCTACTTCTGACTGAGAATCCAACTACAGGTTTAATCAGACAACCAAAATGGGGACATCTGAAAGAATTGCATGCTGCGGTTAAGTTATGCTCAGAGACCATACTTTCTGTATTCCCCTCCATGCAGTCTTTAGGTGAACAACAAGAGGTAAAGATCCACCCGGGACCAAAAGTATCTCTCATCTCAATACCCAACTTCCTTTCTATATTTCAATAATTTCAATATCATGAAGATCATGTTCAATGTCAAAGCCTACAAACACCGCATACATAACAAACTGATTTATCTCGTCCCCCCCGGTCCCCCCCACCAAATGTGCAAACCAGGCTTATGTATTCAGTGGAGATTCTGGAGCTTGTGCAGCATTTCTAGTGAACACAGATAACACAAAAAGTGTTGTAGTGCAGTTTCAAAATTCGTCATATGAGTTACCTCGGCAATCTATAAGCATCTTACCTGACTGCAAGACTGTATCCTTCAATACAGCAAAGGTAAATTCTGACATACTTAAGAAGCTTCTTTCAGTTCTACGTATGGTTAACTTTTTCAAAACCCCTCCCAAAGGGCTCCATTGATGATTGACAGAAGACCAACACGCTATTCAGTAACTTACCGCTAACTTTTAGAGTGAAAAGAAATGTATAGATGCCTAATTTATCTCCTTATCCTCAATTTAGAGAAATTTTGATTTAAAAGCATAGAAGATACTAAACTGTCTGTTTGTTCATCTGTAATAGGTAAGCACACATTTTAACACAAGAACAGCAATACCCGCCGTTAAGTTTGATTCAGCGGAGAAATGGGAACAATTTCAAGAGGTTATTCCAACACTTGATGCTACTTCAATGAGATCAGACATATTACTGGAGCACATGAATACTGCAAAGGATGTATCTGATTATCTTTGGTACACTTCCAGGTACCACAAAAGATCCTTAATGTACCACTCCACTCAGAAGAATAGAGTAACAACATTAGATAAACTTGACCAGGACTGAAGGACATCTTTCAGCTAAATTTACTCGCACAGTATGATGTAAACATAATAATAACTGCATTGTGCATTCTAGGAAGTATTGCCTTTTACTAATATCTGTGAAATCCACATGACAGTATCCAGCAGGATTCGCCGGACCAGCAGTCAGTTACACTAAGTGTGAAGTCCTTAGGCCATGTTTTACATGCTTTTGTTAATGGAGCACATTCAGGTAATCATTTCATTGGGGATGCAATATATAAAATGAGAATTGTGTCATGCAATTTGAAAAGTAACATTTTTAGGGGTTTGTTCCTAGTTTAAAATGATAATATCAAGGGGTAAATTGTTTTGTCCTACAAATGAGAAAAGATGTTATGCACCCCCGCGTGCAACACCCACTCCTCTCATAGAAAATCAGGAGATAAAACTGAAACAGAAAGGGTGAAAGGTAAGCAAGATACAGTAAACAATTATCTGTTACAGACAATTCTTTATAGCATGATAACGAGAAAAAGAGACACAAACACCATATTTCCTAATACAAAATTGAAACTACAGTGATTTCAGCTGTACCATTGGTTAAAAGACTTATTAGATTTCCATGTTCTACACTTTATTTATGGAAATGGAACTTGCGAATGGAGTAACTTGTTTGACTAGTGAAGGGAAAAAATGCTTCTATTTCCAGAAAAGGAAAAAGAAAGATACCATATTTTTCGTTTCGTAGTGTTCCCAATACCAATCTACATACTGAAGAACTGTCTCCCTAGAGAAGGTTGCATAACCAGTGTCTCTCCTATGTGAAGCACAAGTTAACGTAATGTGCAGCTCAAAACATCAATATGCACAACAAAACGTCTTAAAGTATTTTAACTGTCGAGTTTTGCAGATTCTGCACATGGACAATTCAGAAATACATCATTTACTTTAGAGAGCACTATTTCTCTAAATAAAGGCACAAACAACATCTCATTACTAAGTGCAACTGTTGGCTTACCGGTATGTACTTTCATTTCCTTTGTTGGTTTTCCCAGTTTGCAACTAATAATACATCACCCAAGAATGAATATATTGTCAATCTCATCATGATATTAGCAAAAAGGAGAAGTGTATATTCGTATCATCGTATGTGAAAGTTGCATTTTCTTCTTTTGGTAAAAAGAGAAGTCTTACTCATAATGTAGAATAGTACATCATGAATTGCAGTATTGCATGTATGAGCCCCTTTTCCTCTCAACCTTGGATCTTAGAATCGTCTAAAGGGACAACATTTCAGAGCACTGGAGCCAAGTTCATGTTTCACATGACTTGCTTTCTTCTTTAGATTTATGATCTCTAGTTTTAGAAAACGTATTTAGCAGCAAGTGATTATATAGATAAGAATGTTTTGAATCTTTGATGTGCAGGATTCAGGATCATTTCTTGAACATAGGGCTCTTGGTTTACAGTCCGTAATTATTCAAGACAGCGACGAGGCCAAAAATATCACCAATTACTCATGGGGTTATCAGGTAATAGATAGCCAAATCTTTTACTTGTTGAGCCATCGATGTAATAGCTCATGCCATATAATGTATATACCGCTAATTTAACCAAAAACCTTTTAAGGCATTTAATGTTTTCTGCCACATCAATCTATTAGCTACAGCTCAGTCTTTAGTAGAGCACTTTTAAGGATGAGAACAACAAACCTAACAACCATAATTCTTTGGCAAGTGAGTGTATTTTATAATTAAGCTTACATGAGTACAATACATTTTCTTAAGGTTGGATTACTGGGGGAGAAGTTACAAATTTACTCATCAGAAGGATCAAAGAGTGCTAATTGGAGCAGCTTAGGCTCTTCTCAACCGCTCACATGGTACAAGGTAAGTTTGTGGATCCTTTCTGAGTAGTTTTTATATATCATATAGTTCTATTTGTTTAAGCGACTAAGAGATCCTCAGCAAATTCAATATGTGCTTATGTTTCTGTTTATAAAGCTATAATGCTACAATCAGCTCTAGCATATCCCGATATATTTGTTATTTTACTCAATCTATGATATTTTGATTGCAACTTGCCAGTCAGCTTTTGATGCACCCGAGGGTGATGATCCTGTTGCATTAAACCTTGGCTCCATGGGAAAAGGTGAAGCTTGGGTTAATGGCCAAAGCATCGGCCGATATTGGATCTCCTTTCGAACACTTGCAGGCATTCCGTCACAAACTTGGTATGTTAAAGGGAACTAATTCAGATAGATACTCAACACGAACCTTTTTTATAAGGGAAACCAGTGTTCTCAAAGGCTCATTTAAAGCGCGCTTAAGCCCTGGAGCTCGGAAAAGCTCAGGGAAGGCGCTTTGCGTCACTTAAGCTGCGCTTCAGTAGGCAAGGCACCAAGGCGTGCCCCTTATTGCCCATAAGTTCTATCATAAATGGAGCAATGCTAGACTACAAATATAATCGGCAAATAAGTGTATTAGTTGTCAAGGATGAATGAATTTGTTACTTTTCTCTAGAACTACATATACGTTTTCAAATTTTTCTTGCATTGCGCCTTTTTAAACTAAAGTCTGCACTTAAATTGGGCTTTTGAGCTGAAAGCCCCAATTGGCATAAAGCGCTTTTTAGAGCTTTTCACCTTTGACAACACTGAGGGAAACATGTATCTGCCAGGATTTGAACCCGGGTCTATGCAAACTTTCCTTATACTCAATACAAACTTTCCTTATACTGAATTACTATAATTAGTATAGTTCTTCAGTATATGTTACTTATAGACTAATAAGGCCATATTAAAACCAGTCTATCTTTAGCATATGATATTTATAGAATAGGCAGGCCATCTCAGAACCAGACTATTTTTATCTCTTAAATATTGAAAAAACCTCTTCATTTAAAGATCCCACTCACTCTTGTTTCGCTACAAGGAAGTTTATTCAGGATATCTCAGAGTTGTATTCAGTTACTAATGACTAAATTTCCAGCAACTAAAATTGTTCATTTCCAGGTACAATGTTCCAAGATCATTTCTCCAACCAGGGGACAACTTATTAGTCTTATTTGAGGAGGAAACAGGCAACCCTCTTGACATCACTGTAGATATTATTTCAGTCACAAAGCCGTCATTGAGAAAGTAAACCAATCTTCCTCATTTCCATACCAAGTTATTACCTTCACGAACTTTGCCTTCTTAGAAATGAAAATTTTTCAAGATATGAAGGAATATTAATAAGTTGAGCTAAAACGGATTATCTAATTTGTGATAATTAATGAAAGAAGTCAATGAACAACCCTATATAAAATTTCTTCTAAAAGACAAGTTCCATGATAGGTCACAGATCAATAATCCAATATATCAAGTCAACACTTAAGAGATATGATTCCTACATGGGAACTTTATTTCTCATCCTTGAGCCAATACTTCCTTTTTATCAATTTTAATCACTCTTCCTACACTGAAATGTTGCAAAAAGATTGTGGTACAGAGCGACAACTTCAAGACTCGAATTCGCTGGAATTAAAACCATAAAAAGATAGACATTATGCCTTTTACATATCATATACGGTTATGCTAACAACAATACAAGTATCAATCAGCACCATTTGCACCCCTTTTATTAATAATAACTATTCTTTTCTCAATTTTCTTGTTTATTTTCAATGGCTCTCTTCGAAAATCTAGTATTTGATGTCAATATTGTAATGTGTGTCTATAACCATTAATACCTATACAGAATAACTACTATTACTACTTTGAGCTTAATCAATGTTTGCTTAAGATCTTCAGACTGAAATTCTCTTAACAAAGAAAACCAATTATTGAGAATTGTACACATACTGAAGCTGAAAGACCAAGTTAATTGCTACAGTCCAGTAGGATTCTTTTTGTCCCCACCAATTTGCAATAATTTTTCACTGTGATAGGTCAAACATTATGATCTAGTATGTGTATTTGTTCCTAATTCAACTATGTGCCAATAAAACAAAAGCATGTCCATCAAAACCATCTTATAAAGTGTATCATATCAAGTTGGTCGTTGTCCTGTTGTTTCGCTTTATTTACATTTTTCAAATATGACTTTTCCAGGCTTGTCTAGGGATGAAGAGATTCGCCTCACCTCACTCAAATAAAAACTTTGGGAGATCCATATTATCAGGAATCCATAAGACTCTGCCGGTTGATGCTCCGCGAGGATAAAAGAACAATATTGACCATTCTTTGTTTGGGTGAAGCTCAGACGTGATTTCCACATAACTGTTCAAAATCATAGGAATGTAGAAATACAGAACGATATTTTCACACAGGTCATTGATTCAATATGGAGGCACATTGCTATTATCAGCAATTTGAAGTTTACCTGTATAGATGAAAAGGTCCCAATTGAAATGTTCAAGTTACTAAAATCTGAATTTGAGAAACATATTCATGTCATTTACCGCCTCTGCTTTCTGTGTCTTTTATGAATAAAAACAGTGCAAGAATCAATCGGGCATTTCATTGACGTTTTTTCTGTCCGATATATTTCCAAGAAAAAAATGACGAGGAAGGTGGGAGAAGATGGATCTAATCAGATCAATAGGCAATGCAAACTGAAGCCGTCAACCAATTTAACACAAAATATGATGTAATGCAAATTATACGTTCCTACAAAAGGAAGTCCTACACATTTCAAATATGTGAAACTTTAGCAGCCTGAATGTCCAAATTGGAACTAATAAAACAGACCAGCAAAGACCCAACTTACAAAATTTGGGTTGCTAGTCACCACCAATCAAACAATTAGGGTACAACGACTTCATGCTCATGCAAAATGCTCACCTGCTACTCTGCTAGATGCATTTTGTCATGCCTGCAAAGGAATTGTTAATTAATTAATAAAGACATTATTATTGCCATGAAAACCTCAAGAAAGAATAGGTGCCAGAAAAAGCAGATAATTAGAATTTCTCCATCACCAGTAACCAATATATTTTCCTGGCCGCAAAGGAGGAAGTGCAGCATCTTCTGGCAGATGTTTTTAAAACTTAAGGTGCTAGTTAACCTAACAGTTCTTCAAGTAGAAATCTTCAAATACATATGTATCATATAGACTAACAAAAAATAGAATATAATCAAATGCAGCAAACTAGAAGCATAAAGCAAACATTTCATGTAGAATCACTTTCTACGCAATATACATTCTTTTCAATTTTAACATCCATAAAACTGAAAATCTCAGCAATTCTAGATGAAAAATCTTCTGAGATGCTTTTGATACCTCAGATGGTAAGAACTAGAAAGAACAGTCTTCATCAGCTCTGCGTGTAGATTAAGCCTAACTTAAAGCATGAAACCACAAGCATAACGTATCATTCTCTATGGATCTCAGTGATCCCACACAGTTTTCTTTTTTTGGATTTAGGAGACTTCTCTTCCGTAGAATTCAAAAGGCTTGATGGCAAGAGTGCTTTCTGCGAAGGTAATTCTGCAATGAAAAGCAGAGTTTGGGCCCAACCAGCATATTTTCCATATGTCCTCACAAAAGCATCTGCTACTCGACTGCAAAGTTTAGGCGTAAGACTGGTTCCTTCCAGCTCAGGGAGGAGGTACCTGGTCGCGATCTAGCAAAAGACCAGGAAGAAATGTTAAATGGTATTCACAGATATGAAAAAAGTACAAAGAGCAAAGCGTGCTTGTTCGCATGTTTACATGTCAATATTATAGTACATGTAACTGGGAACACATGATAAATATAGGTAATAGCAGAATCTGGGCCAGCATACATCGTGGAAAACTAGCTGCGCTACTCATAATACTCCCTCAACCCTAAATGGTTCACTTATCACTTTTCCTGCATCCGGTGTTTTTAAAGCGAGAAGCACACAAAAGCGACGAGGTCTATGGTGAGAAGATGAAGTGCACAATTTATGAAAAGTATGAAGATGCCAAATATACATGAATTTAGTGCTGTAATAATCAAATTGCAATTAAAACAACTAACTTCAGCTCTAATGTACACATATCAATATTAATCCAACTCAAAATTGAGATTCAAAAAACCGCCACTTCTATTTTGTATCACTTTGCACATCATTATTTGAAGCACACACTTATATGAAGCGCCTGGCTTCACCTATAAAACGATAACCCCTTGCTTCGAGTGACAAAGCGATGGTTTTTAACAATACAGCCTGAATCAAATTTGATTAGTACTTTTGAATGTTTATATCAATTTGATATGGAAAATAATGCTGCAGTACATTTGTGTATTCCCTTTGTATCGAAAGTTTATTCTGAAAATAAACTGATCTGATTTGGTTCCAGAAATCAGTCAATTTGAGCTTGATAAGCTCAAGGGACAAACAAGTCAGGACTCAGGACAGAGGGAGAATGATTCATGCTCTACAGTGTACAACTTTCCAAATTAGCAGAACCTTCTACAGAAAAAGAAAAAAAAGAAAAAAGAAAGAACCTAATTTCACCCACAGCAATTATTGTGATCCACTGATCCTCACCCCACTAACATTAACAAGTTATATTGCTTTTCTTGAACATGTGATGATGCAAACACTTTTATTAGCAAATGGCTTATCTACCCTATTAATAGAGCTGTCACTCCCTAAGTTGATGTTACTTTGCTTTTGGGGTTAAGGCACCTGTTCTTTTTTACACCTTCAAAAGCATCCATGAATTGAGATTGGGAAAAGGAACTAAAACATAAAGTAAGACTAATTAGTCTCGTGGCGTAACATCCACCTCTCTTGACTAGTAACAGACTTTAATCAACATCTTGAAGCCTTCTAAGATTTAGCAAGAGAAGCACCATACACAATCTATAATCTGCAGCAAATGCATGCATGAATTGTGCCACAAGCTCTAGTACTGAACTGCATGTACCCACTTTATCATACAGTAAGACTGCTCACAGGTTTCTAAACTTTTGTCATCCCGTATTCAGCAGCATGGAGCAGTACTCTCATAATTTTTTACTTTTCTTTGGTAACCAAACAAGCTAATCCTTTAAGCATCCACAAAACCATTTTGCTTCCTCAAGAATCTGGCACTTCGACAACAGTAAAGCTCCAAGCTCTTTACCTTTAACACTTTTACCAAAACAAGTGGAAATATGCAAGGACATGCACCAAAAGGTTGGTTTGTATTTAGGAAGAAAACGAAGGCTAGAAAACTGCCAACATGCAGGCTCTTATTTGCCTGATATAAAGGGAACTTAATAATCAGTCTCATCTACAAAAACAAATTATGGACACACATGTGAATACTATGAAGCATATTTCTGCTTTTTTTAATCGGTATAGGAAAAAGTTTCTTCTGGAAAATTGACAACAATTTTTGAAGTGTGTGACCATCTCATCTAAAAGCTTAAATTGTTCGATCGAGCATTCTTTTAATTACTTAATTATATTATGTCTCACAACACGCCCCCTCACGTGTGGGATTAATATAAAATATTTTTTACTTTTTGAGTGGCGGTGAGATTTTAATCCAGGACACCATGTAAATAAATGGACTTTGGACCTAACTCACCCAAAAGCTATCATATGAGGGGAGAGGATTGCCAAAGAGCATATAAGGAGACCACAACTCATTCCCTCGAC
>ML261955.1:667-23002 GCA_005239495.1 Nicotiana undulata
AAATATTTAATAACATTTCTGTTAATATTTACTATTAACAAATAAATTTGGTCCAAAAAATAATCTCTCGATCGAATCCGAAGCCGAAGCCGAAGCCGAAACCGAGGCCGAGCCGAGCGACGGCGACGACGACGCGAGGCTTGCTTTCTTCTCAACTCTTTCTTAGCTAGAAGAAGAGCAATTGCTTATATACCCATCAAAAGTCTTTTCCTCTTCCTATGTGGGACAATTAAGGAGGGAAACTCAAATATTTCATTTTTTCCTCCATTTCCCATTCACCCATTTTAAGCATTAATATATCATTTATTACTTAAAAAATCCCAACACTAGCCTGCCATAATTTTTACATAAGAAGTTTTCTCCCTCGTAGTAAATAGGTTGTTTGTGTGTACCTATGGAGATAGAGGACTTAACAGTCAACACAAAACCTAGCATATCTACCCCTTAAGGTTGATGAAGTGCAAACATCAATTTTAACAATCTTCCGATCTTGTTTCCGATCTTTGTCAGAATATTGATATCATAGAATTCAATGGAAAATTGGGGTAATCTTATCCAAATTACGAAAATGTTTAATTTTTCTTTTGTAGCAACAAAGTTTGGTGCCCACTTTTTAAAAGATAGAAAATGATCATTTATGAACCAAGGGCCTTAATGAAGAACTTTAGTCATAATCATAAAAAATCTTCACTCCCAATAGCAAAGGATTACAATGAAGATATGCCACATTACATGGAGGCTGGAGCAATCAGAGGAAGAAAAGAAAGAACATGCAATTACGCTTACACCTGAGAATTTATTAAAACTGGTGGTAAACTAAAGCAGCAAAAGTTATAAATTTTCTCCAAGTATAATGCTTAATACTTTTATTAACTCAAAACTAGATATATTTCTTGACCTATACAAGCTTAAGTATTAAAAAATTAACTAGCTTTATACAAATACAATAGTCTCCACGCATAATGTGTACTTTGATCCGTCCACTTATGAACTTTGGCAAAGTTAGCATATTATTAACTATTTCCTTTATCTTGGCTGGAAACCACATGATCAAGTTGATTGACTAAAACTAAATTGATTTTAAAGATGCAGACCAATTTGCACTTTCAGAAATTATAAAAATAAATGTATACTATATTAAAAGCACGAAGACCCTTAGCGAAATGTCATTGGTCTTTTTTACCTTTTAAAAATCAGTTTACATTGGATAAAATTATAATTTAATTTACTTTCCTAATATTTAGGATTTTAAAATCTATTAAAGTTTTACTTATTAAATGTTTCCATATTTGAACTATGTAGGAAGTCCTATTATTTATGATTAACAAAAAAATTATGCAAATAAGTAATAAACATATAAAATTTTCTCCAACAAAGTAAACCAATCCTATTAAATAACATCTTCAAAATTGCATTGAACTTTCAAAAAACTTTTTAGTTTTCGACAATATATAACTTTGGAGTACTGATTATCGACACTTTCATATATTTAATATTTCACCTACTTTCATAATATATTTTCACTTCATCGTTTCTTTCATAATATTTGAAACTATACTAATGAACAAATCACTATGTTCTATTCATCGATTATATGTGTAGCACTTGAAAACTACTCTTAACAATTTGAAAAATAAATAAGAAAATTTTAAAGAATGTAAAAATAATTTCGTGGACAATATTGAAGGATAAATTTCTTGAGATAGAAAGTGAGATTATTCAATTTTATGTTTGGTTCAATTTACATTTTCAACATAAGAAATTACGAAAATAATTATACCATAATTAGGTACTATTTTGATTTTATATTCAATGTGGTATTAAAATATAAAAATTAGCTATGTATCCCAAGAAAAAGTATAATCAAATGACCAAAATATCCTTCTCCAAATCTCTTCGCCTAAATTACTAAAAAGTCTAAGGTTAAAAATAAAAATAATAAATTATTCAAGTTTATACTATACTCTGTATATTCTATTTTAATCCAATAACTCAATCATCTACCAAAATAAGTTATATCCAATAAATAGTTTTGATATTATTTAATCACTACATTGTAATCTATGTATAACTTTTTGCGGTATTCTAAATGAGCTTTTATTAATTATTTTTCTTTCTTTTCCATTCATTCCAAAAAAGCTATATATATTTTTTATATATTACTAAGTTATTTGTTGTAAAATATCAACTCAATAGTAGTCTCTGTACTATACACTATCGTTAAAAAAATTCTTAAACTATATGGCGAACTCTTTATTCCTAAATCTCTAAAGAGATATAGATTTAATTTTTAAATATATATTATTAAATAAATATTTAAAAGTATTTCAATAAAAGTATTTACACATACATATTTACTTTTATTAGTATGTCACAAAAATAACAAGAAATTTCATAAATATTCTCACAGTAGTCTTTAGAAATTACAATAAGGCATTATTAGGATTTATGTGGAGAAGGATTTCTTTCTTTGTTAAGTTAGTTAAATGGGATCAACATTCACTATTTTCAAGAACTTACACTATTCTCTACCAGTGATTTCTTTTACTTCAATTATCTTATTATCTTGCTTTTGTGCTTGTATCATGTGCTATCTTTTCTATGGCTTTTTCATTATTGCATTTCTTTACAATAATGCTGTGACTATGCTTTTTCTGAGGCGAAGATCTACAAAAACAACATCTTTATCTTTTATAAGGTGGGAATAAAGTCCGTACATATTATCCTCCAAAACCCTATTCGTTGGATTTCACGAATTTGTTGTTGTTGCAAATTTATTTTATTCTTTCTCATAATGTTACGAGTGAAACCTGATTAGCTCAAATAGGATAAGCTTGTCATTATTTTTCTAGACTCCAATCATGACCTTTCATCTTTTTTTATTTATTTATTTAATAATTAATCATGTCCTTACAGTTTTCATTCCCTTTGTACTTGCTATTCACTAATTGCAGTATTCAAATATTATTAAGCACTAGCAGTTTTCATCACCATTCACGTCGTATTATGTGTCAGCAGTTTGAGCTATTATAGTGAGATGACATCGCCAAAATTGATAATCATATTTTGACAGAATTAGTACTCCAATTGACACGAAAGTACGAAACCATGATTTACAATTTAATTAGAAGCAAAAAGGTCCGAAAAAAACATTTTTCTTTTCTTTTAATGTTTACGTTTAAAGCAGCCTAAAACTCCTTTTGCAAAGAATAAATAACTATACGAACAGATATAGGAATGAAAAGCTGTAATTTTTTCATTTCCTCTTTTTGCTTTCTATCCAGCAAAGCTTTTTCTTTATTTTGTGAAAGTTGTCATCATTTGCTTCTAAACTAATCATATTCCTCCGGCAAATAAATAAATAAATAAAGTTAACATATTTGTTAAGGGTTAACCTAATTTTGCTCTTATGTGAACTTTTTGAGAATTATTTGTTTAATAGTGGAATAATTAGTTTGTACTATATGTGTACTTCTATATTCTACTATTGGGACTACCTTACGACTATTTTTAATTGATAGTGCTTGTAGTTTCTATCATCTTAGACAAGAAGTTTGCTCTTATGCGTAAGTTAAAGTCACGATCCAAATTTCCCTAACGTCGGGATTGTGACGACGCCTAACATTGAACCCGCTAGGCAAATCAACATTTATGATTATTTATCTTATTCCTTTATTATTAACAGTTAACATGTGATATACAAAATCTGCGAAAATGAAAGTGCGAAAGAAACAAAAGTATAACAACTTAAGTAAGTATCACTACAAAATTCATAATAACTACACCCAGAAGTGTCACAATTCCACGGACTGTCTACGAATACTACATATAAGGGTCTGAACAAAAGTAAATATACATCTGTCTCGGAAGTAATTAAGAGCAGAACAAATGGAAACAGGATAAAAGGGGATGCCAAGCCCTGCGGACATCTGCAGGACTACCTCGGAATCTCCACTGGACTGAAGGCATCCTCCTCTATCTAAGGTCCAAAGGGTCCAGTACCGGGATCTGCACAAAAAGTGCAGAGTGTATCACCAGTACAACAGACCCCATGTACTGACTAAGTGTCGAGCCTAACCTTAGCGAAGTAGTGATGAGGCTAGGACACGACAACCAAATAAACCTGTGCAGTTTAATCATGTTTGAAAAACAAGGATAATAACAAGAAATAGACAGCTAAATTCAAAGGAAAGGGGAAACATGCTGAGGGGAGGGAATATCAAGTAATGACGATAACGAAGTAAAGCGACAAAATAAATATCAACTCAACACCACAGAAATAGTAACACAAAAGCAAGTGCACGGCATCACCCTTCGTGCTTTTACTCTCTCATTATCATGGCACGGCATCACCCTTCGTGCTTTAACACTCTTCCTCACCCAAACAATTCAATAATAGCAATCCGACAAAGAAACCAACAATATAAACAATAATAAAAACCATAACGTCCGGCAAGGAAAACAACAACAGAATCAATATCATCCTGACAAGGGAAAACAGTTATAACCAACCTCACTTAGTTGCTTAACTTCACGTAAAAATTCTCAACTTGAACCAATACTCAACAATGATCAATACCAAGGAAATACCACCAACATGGATAGTTACCAAGTTATACTCAAGTAATGCTTAATGAAAAATCACATAAATCACAATATTCGACTAACGTACATGCTTGACATCAACGTATAGATACTCGTCATCACACCTATACGTTGAACATAACACTAACACGTAGCAAATAAGTCACATACCTGTTCCCCCAAGCTAAGGTTAAGCCAAACACTTACCTCGAATTCCACGGCCAAACTCAAGCCTCAACTACCGCTTTCCCTTTCGAATTCGCCTACAATTCAATTGTATCTAGACATAATTAAATTAACAATATCAATAAATGCTAAATAATTCAACCACAATGCTTAATTATAAGTTTTCTATCATTCTTCCCAAAAAGTCAAAAATCGCCTCGGGGCCCGCTTGGTCAAAATACGAGGTTCAGACCAAAACCCAATCACCATTCACCCACGAGCCCGAATAAGTAATTAGTTTCGAAATCCGACCCCAAATCGAGGTCTAAATTCCCAAATTTGTAAAATCCCTAATTCTCCTAAAATCCCTAATTTCTACCCTTGAAGAACAAGATTTAGGCCTAAAAATCTAATGGGTGTTGATGGAAACTGAAAGAAATGAGATTAAGAACACAAACCTGTGATTTGGTGATGAAATCCCTCTTCAAAAATCGCCCCTAAGCTTCCTTGGTTTTGAAAATATGAAGTTATGGCTAAAATCTCGTTTTTCTACTGTTTTAAGTGCTGGGCGACAGTGCTCAGTGCATTCGCGTGAACACTGCCGCATTCGCGGAGGGCACCCTGCTGAGTAATTATGCGATCACAGGGTAAGCTATGCGTTTGCGAAGGCTTAGCCCAGCCCTGCCTCCGCGTTCGCGTGTAAGGGGTCGCGTTCGCATAGCTTCCTAAGGTTCATGACCAGCCCCCTCCTAAGAACTATGCGTCCGTGTTTGACCAGCCGCGTTGCATAGTGTAGCCCTTGCCAAACTACACGTTCACGGACAGCTCTATGCATTCGCATAGAGTAAACCAAGCCCCAGCCCCACGTACCCTTCGCGTTCGCGTGGTTACCACGCGTTCGCATAGAACAAAACACCAGACACCGAAAACAACACTTCACCAGATTTTTCCTAAGTCCAAAACACCCCGATGCTTATCGGAAACTCACCCGAGCCCTCGGGGCTCCAAACCAAACATGCACTCAACCCCAAAAACACCCTACAAACTTACTCGTGCGATCAAATCGCCAAAATAACATCTTAAACAACGAATTTAGCATTAAAATCAAAGAAAAGCTCAAGAATTTTCATAGTTTCAAATTTTACAACTACGGGTTTGAATCACGTCATATGACCTCCGTTTCTTACCAAATTTTACAGGCACCACTCAAATACTATATTAAACCTGTATCGGGACCCGAAACCAAAATACGGGCCCGATACCATCAACTTCAAATATAACCAAATTTCCAAAAACTCTTATAATTTTAGTTAAATAATTTCTTTCAAAAATTTATTTCTCGGGCTTGGGACCTCGGAATTCGATTCCGGAAATACGCCCAAGTCCCATATTTTCCTACGGACCCTCCGGGACCGTCAAATCACGGATCCGGGTCCGTTTACCCAAAATGTTGACCGAAGTCAACTTAAATTCAATTTTAAAGGCAAAATTAGCATTTTTCTCAATTTTTCATATAAAAGCTTTTCGGATATACGCCTGGACTGCGCAAACAAAATGAGGTGAGACAAACAGAGGTTTTCAAGGACTCGGAACACAGTTTTGACTTATAAAACGAGAGATGACTTTTTGGGTCGTCACATTCTCCACCTCTAAAACAAACATTCGTCCTCGAACGGACATAGAAAAGTACCTGAATCGGGGAAAAGATGGGGATACCGGCTCCGTATATCGGACTTGGACTCCCAGGTAGCTGCCTCGGCATGCTGACCTCTCCACTGAACACGAACCAAAGGATAACTCTTCGATCTCAACTGACGAACCTGCCGGTCTAGAATAGCTACCGGCTCCTCCTCATAGGTCAAATTCTTGTCCAACTGAACACTGCTGAAGTCTAACACATGGGATGGATCACCGTGACACTTCCAAAGCATAGACACATGAAACACTGGATGCATAACTGATAAAATTGGTGGCAACGCAAGTCTGTAAGCCACCTCTCCCACTCTATCAAGGATCTCAAAAGGACCGATGTACCTAGGTCTTAGCTTGCCCTTCTTCCCAAATCTCATCACGCCCTTCATGGGCGACACCTAAAGCAACACCCACACTCTCCAACCATGAATGCCACATCACGAACTCTGCGGTCGGCATAACTCTTCTTCCTGGAATGAGCTGTACGAAGTCTATCTTGAATGATCTTAACCTTATCCAAGGCATCCTGCACTAAGTCTGTACCCAACAACCAAGCCTC
Source organism: Nicotiana undulata (assembly GCA_005239495.1). Classification (NCBI taxonomy): domain Eukaryota; kingdom Viridiplantae; phylum Streptophyta; class Magnoliopsida; order Solanales; family Solanaceae; genus Nicotiana; species Nicotiana undulata. The sequence continues at coordinate 7,668 of ML261955.1, forward strand.
TCCCAGATCAAACCACCCAACCGGAGACCGATACCGCCTACCATATAGTGCCTCATAGGGAGCCATTCGAATGCTCGACTGATAGCTGTAGTTATAGGCAAACTCAAAGAGAGAACGTGTTTTTTCCTCTGACTTTCTCTCTCATTCTAATGGCAAGAACTGATCCCAAGAACCTCCAAAGTCAATGACACAGGATCGTAGCATATCCTCCAAAATCTGAATAGTACGCTCGGACTGTTTGAGGGTGAAATGCTGTGCTCAACTCAACCCGCATGCCCAACTCACGCTGAACTACTCTCCAGAAATGCGAGGTAAACTACGTATCTCGATCAAAAATAATAGACACTGGCACACCATGAAGGCGAACAATCTCCCTAATGTAGATCTCTGCCATTCTCTCCGAAGAATAGGAAACTGCCACAAGAATGAAATGCGCTGACTTGGTCAGCCTATCCACAATAACCCATACTGCATCGAACTTCCTCTGAGTCCGTGGGAGTCCAACAATGAAATCCATGGTGATACGCTCCCACTTCCACTCAAGAATCTTAATCTGTTGCAACAATCCACCAGGCCTCTGATGCTCGTACTTTTCCTGCTGACAATTCAAACACCGAGCTACATATGCCACAATATCCTTCTTCATCCTCCTCCACCAATAATGCTGTTGCAAATCCTGATACATCTTTGCGGCGCCCGGATGAACGGAGTACCGGAAACTATGGGCCTCCTCTAAAATCAACTCACGAAGCCCATCCACATTAGGCACACAAATACGACCCTACATCCGTAAAACTCCATCATCACTAACTGTAACCTGCTTGGAAGCACCGTGCCGCACCGTGTCCCTAAGGACAAGTAGATGAGGATCATTATACTGCCGATCTCGAATACGATCAAATAATGAAGAACGGGCAACTGTATAAGCTAGAACACGGTCGGGATCCAAAACATCCAATCTCATGAGCTGATTGGCTAAAGCCTGAACATCCAAAGAAAGCGGTCGCTCCCTGACCGAAATATATGCAAGGCTACCCACATTGGCCGACTTCCTACTCAAAGCATCGGCCACCACATTGACCTTCCCCGGATAATACAAGATGGTGATTTCATAGTCTTTCAACAACTCCAACCATCCCCTCAGCCTCAAATTCAACTCCTTTTGCTTGAACAAGTATTTCAAACTCTTGTGATCCGTGAACACCTCACATGACACGCCATATAGATAATGACTCCAAATATTCAGCGCATGAACAATGGCTGCTAGCTCCAAATCATGAACTGGATAATTCTTCTCGTGGATCTTCAATTGTCGCGAAGCATATGCAATAACCTTTCCATCCTGCATCAACACTGCACCAAGTCCAATACGAGATGCATCACAATACACATTATATGGCCCTAAACCTGTGGGCAAAACCAACAGCGACGCTGTAGTCAAAGCTGTCTTGAGCTTCTGAAAGCTCGCCTCACACTCATCTGACCACCTGAACTGGGCACCCTTTTGGGTCAACCTGGTCATCGTGGTTGCAATAGACGAAAACCCCTCCACAAATCAACGACAATAACCTGCCAAACCCAAGAAACTTCGGATCTCTGTGGATGATGCGGGTCCAGGACAATCCTTGACCGTCGAAATCTTCTTAGGATCCACCTGAAAACCCTCTGTTGATACAACATGACCCAGAAATTTAACTGAACTCAACCAAAACTCGCATTTCGAAAACTTGGCATATAACTGACTGTCCTTCAGAGTCTGGAGAATGACTCGAAGGTGCTGCTCATGCTCCTCCCGATTGCGGGAATAAATCAGAATATCATCAATGAAGACAATCACGAAGGAATCCAAATAAGGCCTGAACACTCGGTTCATCAAATCCATGAAAGCTGTTGGGGCATTTGTCAACCCAAATGACATTACTAAGAACTCATAATGCCCGTACCGAGTGCGAAAAACTGTCTTAGGGGCATCAGATGCCCTAATCCTCAACTGATGGTAGCCAGATCTCAAATCAATCTTCGAAAATACCTTGGCACCCTGAAGCTGATCAAACAAGTCATCAATCTTCGGCAATGGGTACTTGTTCTTGATGGTAACCTTGTTCAATTTCCTATAATCTATGCAGATCCTCATTGACCCATCCTTCTTCTTAATAAACAACACCGCCGCACCCCAAGGCGAGACACTAGGCCTAATAAAGCCTTTGTCAAGCAAATCCTGCAATTGTTCTTTCAACTCCTTCAACTCTGGAGGGGTCATACGATATGGAGAAATAGAAATGGGCCGAGTTCCCGGAGCCAAATCAATGCAAATATCAATATCTCTGTCGGGTGGCATACCCGGCAGGTCTGCAGGAAACACCTCTGGAAACTCACGGATAACAGGTACAGAATCCATAGACGTAACCTCAGCACTAGAATCATGAACATAAGCTAAATAGGACAAATACAACTTCTCGACCATGCGTCGAGCCTTCATATAAGAGATAACCCTGTTGGAAGAATGACCAATAGTCCCTCACCACTCCAATCGAGGCAGCCCCGACAATGCTAAGGTCACGGTCGTGGCATGATAGTCCAATATGGCATGATAAGGCGACAACTAATCCATCCCTAAAATGACATCAAAATCTACCATATTAAGGAGTAGGAGATCTACACTGGTCTCGAGACCCCCAATAACCACTACATACGAATGGTAGACACGATCTACCAAAATAGAATCACCTACCGGTGTAGACACATATACAGGAGTACTCAGAGAATCACGAGGCATAACCAAATAAGGAGCAAAATAAGATGACACATAGGAATATGTGGACCCTGGATCAAATAAAACCGAAGCATCCCTGCTGCAAACTGAAACCATACCTTTGATAACTGAGTCGGAGGCCTCAACCTCAGGTCTGGATGAAATAGTATAGTATCGGGGCTGAGCCCCACCAATTTGAACTACATCCCTGGGACGGCCTCCTGCTGGATGACCTCTACCTCTAATGATCTAGCCTCCACCTCTAACTGCCTGACCCCCCACCTCTAACACCTTGACCCCCACCCCTAGCTGGCTGAGCGGGTGGTGGAACACCTGGTGCTGGAACCACGGCACGAGAACCCTGGTGCTGATAACTGCTCGAGGCTCGAGGGAAAAATCTAGCAATGTGCCCCAGACCACCACAAGTATAACAAGATCTCGGCTGTTGAGACTTCTGGCCCTGAAACTGACCCTGACGACCTGAGTAACCACCCTGAAAACTCTGGAGTGGCGGTGCACTGATAGGAGCTGGTAGTGAACTGTAGGGAAACTGATCAGAATACTGCATATGAGAACCACGACCACCTGGAGCACTACGAGAAACCTGAAGTGCTGAATGAAACAACTTGGGTGGATGGCCCTTACCAAAAGAATCCCTGCCTCCAGATGAGGCACTACTAAACCTGCCAAAATGACGGGGCGTGTTGTCAGACCCCTGACCACTCCCCTGTAATTGAACCATCTCAACCCGTCTGGCCACATTGGCCGCATCCTGGAAGGAAATATCACTCCCTGTCTCCTTTGCCATCTGCAATCTGATCGGCTGAGCTAGTCCTTCAATAAATCCCCTCACCCTCTTTTGGTCGGTGGGAAGTATCATAATAGCATGACGAGCCAAAGGTAATGAATCTGGTCTCATACTGAGTGACGGTCATAGAACCCTGCTGGATACGCTCAAACTGCCTCTGATAATCCTCTCTCTAAGTGATAGGAAGAAACTTCTCCAGAAACAACTAAGAGAATTGGTCCTAAGTCAAAGGCGGTGATCCAACTGGTCTAGGCAAACAATAATCTCTCCACCAAGTCTTGGCGGGAATTGACAGACGAAAAGTATCAAAGTCGACCCCATTGGTCTCCACTATCCCCATGTTCCATAGAACCTCGTGACAGCTATCCAAATAGTCACGGGGATCCTCTGAAGATGCACCGCTATAAGTAGTAGTAAAAAGCTTGGTGAACCTGTCCAACTTTCACAAAGCATCAGCAGACATAGCTTCTCCATCACCGGTCTGAGCCACAACACCCAGCTGAACAACCCCAACTGACTGAGCTGCTGGGGTCTGAAACTGAGGAGCCATCTGCTCCGGAGTGCGAATAGCGGGAGTCTGGGCTCCTCTCCCAGCCTGAGAGACGGATGGTGCTGCAGGGAGTAAACATACTTGAGAGACACTCTCCATGAGGCCCACTAGACGGACCAGAGCATCCTGGAGTACGGGGGTAGATATGAACCCCTCGAGAACCTGAGCTGGACCTACCGGAGCTGTCTGGGCCGGAACCTCATAAGAAAACTCTACCTGAGGCTCCGCCATTGGTGCTGCTGCTCTGGGCTGAGCTCTTCTCCTGCCTCGGCCTCTAGCACAACCTCGTCCTCATCCTCGGCCCCTCGTAGGAGCTGTAACGGTGGACTCGAGCTGCTGATCAGTTGATGAAGTAGCACGTGTTCTCGCCATCTGCGAGAGAATAAAGTTGAAATTCAATTAGCATTGATAAATCAAACTGCACGACAGAGAAGAATAGATGTGAAGTCATTCCTAAACACTCTATCCTCTGGGGGATAAGTACAGACGTCTCCATACCGATCACTCAGACCCTACTAAGCTTGTCCGTGAATTGTGAAACCTAAGCAACCTAGTGCTCTGATACCAACTTGTCACGACCTAAATTTTCCACCGTCGAGACCGTGATGGCGCCTAACATTGAACCCATTAGGCAAGCCAACGATAATGATTATTTACCTTAATCCTTTATTATTAACAGTTAACAGGTGATATAAAAAATTTGCGGAAATGGAAGTGCGAAAGAAACAAAAGTCTAACAACTTAAGTAAGTATCATTACGAAATTCATAATAACTACACCCAGAATTGGTGTCACAATTACATGGACTGTCTACGAATAATACATATAAGGGTCTGAACAAAAGTAAATATACATCTGTCTCGGAAGTAATTGAGAGCTGAACAAATGGAAACAGGATAAAAGGGGACGCCAAGGCCTGCGGACCTCTGCAGGACTACCTCGGAATCTCCACTGGACTGAAGGCAACCTCCTCTATCTAAGGTCCAAAGGGTCCAGTACCGGAATCTGCACAAAAAATGCAGAGTGTAGCCTCAGTACAACCGACCCCATGTACTGAGTAAGTGTCGAGCCTAACCTCGGCGAAGTAGACGAGGCTAGGACACGACAACCAAATAAACCTGTGCAGTTTAATCATGTGCGAAAAACAAGGATAATAACAAGAAATAGACAGCTAAATTCAAAGGAAATGGGAAACATGCTGAGGGGAAGGAATATCAAGTAATGAAGGCAACGAAGTAAAGCGACAAAATAAATATCAACTCAACACCACAAAAATAATAACACAAAAGCAAGTGCACGACATCACCTTTTGTGCTTTTACTCTCATCCTCACCATAAATCAATAGAATCGTCACGACATCACCCTTAGTGCTTTTACTCTCACCCTCACCATAAATCAATAGAATCGGCACGGTATCACCGTTCGCGCTTTTACTCTCTCATAATCATGGCACGATATCACCCTTCGTGCTTTTACTCTCATCCTCACCATAAATCATGCACGACATCACCCTTCGTGCTTTAACACTCTTCCTCACCCAAGCAATTCAATAACATCAATCCGGCAAAGAAATCAATAATATAAACAATAATAAAAACCATAACATCCCGGCAAGGGAAACAACGACAGAATCAATATCATCCCGGCAAGGGAAAACATCTATAACCAACCTCACTTAGTTGCTTAACTTCACGTAAAAATTCTCAACTTGAACCAATACTCAACGATGATCAATACCAAGGAAATACCACCAACATGGATAGTTATCAAGTTATACTCAAGTAATGCTTAATGAAAAATCACATAAATCACAATATTCGACTAACGTGCATGCTTGACGCCAACGTATAGATACTCGTCACCACACCTATACGTTGAACATAGCACTAACACGTAGCAAATAAGACACAATACCTATTCCCTTAAGCTAAGGTTAAGCCAAACACTTACCTCGAATTCCACGGCCAAACTCAAGCCTCAACTACCGCTTTCCCTTTCGAATTCGCTCCCAATTCAATTGTATCTAGACATAATTAACTTAACAATATCAATAAATGCTAAATAATTCAACCCCAATGCTTAATTATAGATTTTCTATCATTCTTTCCAAAAAGTCAAAAATCGACCCCGGGCCCGCTTGGTCAAAACACGAGGTTCGGACCCAAACCCGATCACCCATTCACCCACGAGCCCGAATATGTAATTAGTTTCAGAATACAACCCCAAATCGAGGTCTAAATTCCAAAATTTATATGATCCCTAATTTCTACCCTTGAAGAACAAGATTTAGGCCTAGATATCTAATGGGTGTTGATGGAAATTGAAGAAAATGAGATTAAGAACAAAAACCTATGATTTGGCGATGAAATCCCTTTTCAAAAATCGCCCCTAAGCTTTCTTGGTTTTGAAAATATGAAGTTATCGCTAAAATCCCGTTTTTCTACTATTTTAACTGCTAGGCGACAGTGCTCAGTGCATTCGCATGAACACTGCCGCGTTCGCGAAGGGCAGCCTGCTGAGGACTTATGCGATCGCAGGGTAAGCTATGCGTTCGCGAAGGCTTAACCCAGCCCTGCCTTCGCGCTCACGTGTAAGGGGTCATGTTCGCATAGCTTCCCTAGGTTCCTGACCAGCCCCTCCCTAAGAACTATGCGTTCGCGTTTGACCAGCCGCCTTCGCATAGTGTAGCCTTTGCCAAACTGCGCGTTCGCGGACAGCTCTATGCGTTCGCATAGAGTAAACCCAGCCCCAACCCCACTTACCCTTCGCGTTCGCGTGGGTTACCACGTGTTCGCATAGAACAAAACACCAGACACCAGAAACAACACTTCACCAGATTTTTCCTTAGTCCAAAACACCCCGATGCTTATCCGAAACTCACCCGAGCCCTCGGGGCTCCAAACCAAACATGCACTCAACCCCAAAAATATCCTACGGACTTACTTGTGCGATCAAATCGCCAAAATAACATCTTAAACAACGAATTTAGCATTAAAATCAAAGAAAACCTCAAGAATTTTCATGGTTTCAAATTTTACAACTACGAGTCCGAATCACGTCATATGTCCTCCGTTTCTTACCAAATTTACAGGCACCACTCAAATACTATATTAAACCTGTACCGGGCCCAGAAACCAAAATACGGGCCCGATACCATCAACTTCAAATATAACCAAATTTCCAAAAACTCTTATAATTTTAGTTAAACAATTTCTTTCAAAAATTCATTTCTCGAGCTTGGGACCTCGGAATTCGATTCCGGGCATACGCCCAAGTCCCATATTTTCCTATGGACCCTCCGGGACCGTCACATCCCAGGTCTGGGTCCGTTTACCCAAAAATATTGACCGAAGTCAACTTGAATTCAATTTTAAAGGCAAAATTAGCATTTTTCTCAATTTTTCATATAAAAGCTTTTCGGATATACGCCAGGACTGCGCACACAAAACGAGGTGAGACAAACGGAGGTTTTCAAGGTCTCGAAATACAGTTTTGAGTTATAAAACGAGAGATGACTTTTTTGGTCGTCACAGTTATAGAGACGAAATCAGGATTTGAAGTTTTTAGGTTTTGAATTTACCACAGAATTTCTAACTCGTTTTAGTTACTGGGTTCGCAATTAAATATTTATATATATTTAATAAATTATTTAAAATATAATATTTAAGCTTGTCACACCCCCTCTCTACCCCCGAAAGATATGTTTATGTGTTATGGATTGTGGGTTGAAGAGTTTTTCCAATTGAAGTGATAAATTTGAGTAGGGATTATTTTATTTACAGAGCCGCCACTTGGAATTGATTTTTTCGGTGTTCCAAGTCACCTTTTATTTGAATCCCTAGTCAAAGGAAGGTTTGACTCTATTTTTATCGGTCCGCGAAAATAAAGTTCGGGTAAGGAATTCTGTTGATTGGGGAGAAGGTGTGAGGCATTCCCCGAGTCTCGTGGTTCTAGCACGATCGCTTTATTGACTTAGAACTTGGCTTGAATTAATTTTAGACAAATTGTGATTTTTATTATTTTTATGTTTTAACTATCCGCTTTTAATTTCTTGATTATTAGATTAATCAAGGAAAATAATTTTTATAAATTGCATTACCCCAATCACGCTACGCAAGCGAATTTGTGATCGAGGTGGAATTTAGTAATTTTATCATAACAGCGCTACGCAAGCGAATCCACAGTTATGACAAGATTATTAGTATATCATTACTTTTGAAAAATAAAAGTTACTACATTAAAAGGAAATAATTAAAAATTAATTATCGCGCTACGCAAGCGAATCCACGATTTTAATAAATTATTAATTAAATTGATAATCAACTAAAAACTAACGAGTATGATAAGACATTGTTGAATTAATTTATTTAATGTTAAGCATCACGCTACGCAAGTGATTCCGTGAAGTTAAAGTGCGCCTACTAATTTTCTAGCATTTAAATTAATTATTAAAGAAAAGAATTATGAGTGATTAAATTAATCTTAAAACAAATGACATTGTATTTGAACAACTCCCAAAATCTATGAGCTTAGTCCTATATGCATTGTACAACTTTGTATTGATTTAGTGAACTAATAAATGTGAATTCTTTGAACAATGCAACAGGAGATAATGTAAGTAGGCCTATGGAATGAATGTCCATGGTCTTGCTAGCACAATATGATAAATTTTCCCACAGATAAATTAAGTTGCCGACTATATAGGGAACCAATAGAAACATATTAACTGGAAAGTTAAACACGTATCACCAAGATTGTCATGGAAAAAAAAATCAAGAAAAACTGATTTGCTTATTTAGAGAAAATGATTTTAAAAGTGACGAAATAATTCCCTAATAAATATGAGCTTAATCAATAATTTTTTTATTTTTTATACTAGACTAAAAATCAAAATCAAAGTTAGCCTTAAAAGAGACTAGAATGTATTCATGAATTCTATAAAGACGAAAGCTTTAACTAGAAACAGAAAGTTTTTGACAAGGACTAAAAGAAATTAAGGGAAAAAAGAAAGAAAACTGAAATTAAAAGAAGTAGCAATTAACACCATTTTCCATCTAGATTTCGGAAGCTTGAACAATTTTAGACACTCAAACATCTATAGATTGACTCTTACATACAAACTAAAAACTTAACACATTTTTTTTCCCAACAAGTTCCTCTTAGTAATAACTACATTAAAATTAATATGCATGTGTAGAAACGAAAAACTAAATTATTACTACAACCTCAGGGCTATAAGATTACAAGGTAAGTTAAACTAGTGTGCTTAAATGAAAGGAAGAAAGATTCAACATGACAATTTACAGCGATGCTGAAAATAATAAACAAAACTCATAACTTCATGCTTTAGCATTTAAGAACAGTAGACAAAGACTCATTAAGTTGACGAAACAACATAATATTAAACCATTCATGAGCAAAATATATTTAAGGTCTAGAATAAGCTAAAGAAACTCCAAGCATTCCATATTTCATTCGTCCTTGGATTGAAAATTACAATATAAGATGAGGAAGTTACCTAGTTCGCAAAAATATAAGGAAAGCAACTGAGCAGCAAACCGGCAAACAAACTAGGTCGCAGAATAATAAATACAACAATGAAGGGTGAAAGCTCAGCAACAAAAAGCAGCGGAAACAGCAACGAAAAAGCAGCAAATTCGTGTTTGAAAAACAACCCGAAGACTTAGAGAAGAACCCAGAAACAAATCTAAAGAAGACACATATTTTCCAAAGGTTTGCACTATAAAATTTACTCACAAAGCTCACCATTTCAGCTTACTAAAGAGTGATGTAGTTGCTGATTTTTTGTTTTGTTTTTGTCCCTCTTTTAAATTCTCAAGATATATGGAAGTATATATAGAGTGTAAAGACCTCCTCCTTATATAAGAGAAAAAGAACTTTGGGACAGATTTTGTTGGCCAAAAATCTGTCAAAAAATGATGGATTTTTTAACCAAAAATCTGTCCAAAACCAAAAATCTGCCCAATGAACAGTTTTTCTTACCAAATGTGAACAGAAATTTGGAGTATTATACTCCAAAACAGCCCCCAAACAGTAAAAGCAACCAAACAAAGGCCCTACACTCAAGTACCTTCACTTTCTTTCCCTTTCCTCTTAGTCCCTCAAACCAAATCCAAAGCTAACTAGTTCACAAAGAGAATTCAGATTCATTCTAGTTCAAAAAGCTAGTAATTCAAACAAGATCGGTTAAGAGTCAACTAGTAGGAATCAAAAAAGGCTTAAACATATAACTACCTATACTAAATAACTACTTCAAACTTAATATAGTTAATTAGGACTAACACTAGATCTTTAAACACTTTAACTACTAACTCAAACTAACACATGATATCAAAACAACCCGAAACTGCAATTCGATTGGTGATTCAAGCTCCTAACGAGCGACTAAACATCATCACCAAACAACAAACATACTAATATAAGCAAACTGGATTTTTGATTATCGGAAACTAAACTTTAATCCTAAGAACTATCGAACCCAAAATTAAAAGGGTCATGAAATGACGGATTTAAGACTTCAGTTCAAGCGACTACCAATACCAATGATCAAGGACGTAAATGAAACACGACAATTAGGCACAACCTGTATTAACAGTGACATATTCCCCAAAACGATTAACATTCAACAAAGGCGAAATAAGAAATTAGACTAAACGTGAAGGTTCAACAAAACAAAAATAAAACAGAACTTAATCTACAAAAAAAACGACACCAAAATAGAAAAAATAAAACTTTAGAGGAAAGAATAGGGGTTCGAGGTTTTTACCAAGTTCGGGGCGTTCGACGTCGAATCGATAAATGAGACGATGCCGAGGATGTCAAGTGGTGGCCGTCCGACCATGAGGCGCATGTTTCTTTTTGGCAGACGCTAAACCAATAGATTCCAGCGTCTTGCCAACAAGAAACAAGTGCCTTTGGTCGAAAAAGAAGAAGAAAAAAGAAAGAAAGCTGGAGGAGCAGCGGTGGCAGCGGCGGCGGAGGCGGCGGAGGCGGAGGCGGCGGGCAGTAGGGTGGTTGGCGGTGGTGGTGAGGTTTTTTTCCGGTGAACTTGTAGGGAAAGTGTAAACCTCTTTGAGATGTACAAGTTCATGTAGGTTTTAGGGGGGGTGAGTCACTGAAATTTAGACAAAATTTCAAAGAAAAAGAGGCTAGAGTTTCGGATTTTATGAAGATTCGTAAGGATGGAGAGAGATTTAGGAAATTTGGGGCCTGGATCCGGAAAGAGGGGAGTGAGAGGAAGATATGGTGAGATTTTGGGGTAGTTTGGACAACGGCCGCCGCCGGTGGCGAATTCCGGCAGGCGGCGGCGGGTGGAGCAGGGGGAGAGATGAGAGAGTGAGGAAAGATGAGGAAGAAAAGATAATAGGGAAAATAGGGGCCAAATTTTGGCTTCCTTAGGCTTTAAATAATAAGGATAAAGATCAATTTTTGACCGTTGGATCAAGGATCTATGAATGGATGAGATTAAATCTTTGTCACTTAACCAAAACGACGTAGTTTTGATCCAAAACTACGTCGTTTGGACCCGCCCCCTGGCAGCCCCATGTGGACCGGGTTTGTGAGCTCTTTGGGCTTATAATTTTGGACCAATTTGACTCAATTTTAATTGAAATACACTAGCCCAATTCCTTAATCCTTAATCATCTTATTTAGTCCTAGAACAATTATACAAGTAGAAAGAAAAATCTCTTTGGGATATATAATTTAAAGATTCAAACTAATATATACAAATAAAAGGTAATTAATATTTTTTTGGAATTTTTAATAAAGGAATGCAAATAAAAATGCACAAACAATTAAAAGTCATCTAAATACTAGTATTAAAAGCATGCAAAAATTAGGTATTCACAAAGCTAAAATGACTGGATTCTACCGACTCACACCTAATAAGTTCTAAGGCTAGCTCCACCTCTGTTAGTTACCAGTAACACCGCGACAAATCTTCATGGAACCATTCTTAATCAGTGCACATCAAAGGTAATTAATTGTTTGCTTTCGTTAATTGATTGGTCGATTAAGCGTTAATTCAGCATCATCACATTCATATGAGAACAATTGGATCTCATCACTTTTTTTGTAGCTAATGCTTTCACTAATAATGATGTTGAAAATTAATCTTAAAAAAAAATGATTAGGAAAGACTCTTATTGCAAACTTAATAGTTAGAACCACATCAAGAATTTGCAGAAGATATTTAGAAGGTTTTGTGTTCAAATTATTATTAATAAGGTGTTCATGGAAAACATGCAAAAACTTTAATTGGAAACCTCACTTTATAAACTCCTTCAACCAATAGCATGATTTTCTTCCCTCATGTTTTTTCCATGTTCCCCACTTCTATTTATTCATTTCTCCACTAATATAATGTTTAATTTCTTTGTTATTTTGATTTGGGTGGTGAAGTAGGGACCAAAAAAATGCAGAGACGAATGCAAGTATAAGGTAGCTGCGGTAGACAGTGGCAAATGTTAAAATATCGCTAAAGGTATTCAAGTAATCACCTTTGAACATGTCGCTCATGTGCAGCGGTATATGTCACGGACATGTGCTAATTTTGGTGAGTGGTAAAGATGATACCGTCACGAGGAGGGGTGTCAAATTGTGTTGGTGGTAACGAGTGGATTTTGTGGCGTTTAAATGTAATGTGGTACGTAGGGAGGGTGGATAGGAGGATTTGGTGGGTTTGCAGGAGTTACTGAATGTATGATTTGGGTGGTGGGTACTGAAGTCGGGGTGTTGCTAGCCTGGTGAGAGGTAGAAGGAAAGTGATCGGGGATTAAATCCAGTGAGGGAAAACGAGGTGGTTGCGGAAGCGTTGTCACGACCATATGTGCTAGCTCCCTGATATGTTGCACTTCCTCCCTTAAAGATTCCATCTCCTGGACCATCCTGCCCACATGTTCATCATTTCTTGTATCGTCCTTTTTCCCCATCGCCCCGGGCTATCGGCTATGACCAAAGCATGTTCGGTCGGGTTTTCCTTAGCAGACATCTTCCCCTTTGATCTTAAGTTGTACGGTGGTTCCTCCAGTTGTGGGTCGACTCAAACCAACTTTATTTTGGGGAGTAATAATAACGTTAGAAACGAAAGAAAAAAGAAGAATAAATAGCCAGTTTCTTTGTTTATACAAGCAAAGGGCCATATAGAGCAGTTAATTCGCGTATTCAAGCGACCGCGTTTTCCTAGAACTCGCGGGACCTCTCATTGTCGGAGGTAGGCCTAAGTTGCGAATGTTTGATAAACAATCATATTAGACACATTTAGATCCGAGGAAGTTTTTTCCCATTGATAGTGTTTCGATTGAGATAAACGAGGCAAATGTTACATCATTGTTTCCGGCATTCACATAACTGCATGGGCTCGAACAACTTGCCCTTGGGGAAAAATAAGAAAACTGGAGATAAATATACAAAGTGAGAAAGAAGGGGAAATCAACCAACTTTTAGTAGCCATCCCTAGAATCGTTACCTATCTCCTCTTCCTCTTCCAGCTACTCCCCCGGATCTTATTCAAATTCTTATCCGTCATCATTGAACTTAGATTCTTCTTTTAGATCTTCCTCCGGCTCTGTCTCAAATTCTATATGGATGCACTCCACTACTCGATCATCATTTTCAACAGGTGGCAACATGTGATCAATGGATCCTGGGACCACCAGACGGTGCATTGAGGTAGTCACAAGGGAATGTGGCATGATCTCATGGTAGATTTGCAAAGCAGGCACTGCGTCCTCCAGCCAGGCTATACCCTATATGCTTGGTTAGGCTAGCTCATCTTCCTCGTTGATCCAGACATAATACCCCGGAGTGCACCATGAGTTTTTGGCATTGTGACCAAACTCTTTTTGGAGCCTTCTTATCCTTGGTATTAGAATTTGTCTGTTGTACTCATCCTTATATAGTGTTGTCTTGTCCATAGAGGCACATCCCGGATCAACCCGAACTGTTTGATAACCTGTACGGGTGAGTATGGCTTGATGCCCTCAAGTCCTATCAGCTTAATAAAGTATTTCTGAGGAGTTCTTATGATTTCCCTCCCACCTGACCATGACAACTTCCAGTTGACCCATTCTCCACTTAGATTAGTCAGCATTTCCCTCAACTCTTCTTGTCCATGTGGGGAGTCCCAATGTCTCATTCTTTCGCTGTGGCTACGGATCATGTTGCTGACGCTTACAAAGTAGTCGATTGTGGCCTCTCGTTGGAAGAAATGCTCTGTGGACCAGATCTGAAGCACCAAGTTACAACCCTTAAAGAAATCATACTCTTGTGAACATGCAGAAATATTCCTTAGAATCTCAGCCAACACCATTGGTACCAGAGTAGCTTGGAGGTTGCCACGGAATGTTGATGTTCCGGAGAATTTTTGCACATTTAATACCAAGTTCTTAGGTTTTAGCTCGTTTTAAATGCTATTGTCTTCTATACTTATGTAAATTTGATGTATTGCAGTGCATGATGCTTGAAAACCCAAAAATATGGAAATGAAATAAAAAAGCCGCAAAAAGACAAGAAAAAGGCAGAATGCGACTGCAGAGTGAAAATGCGGACCGCATATCCAACATGCGGACCGCATAATGCCCAGGGGAACCGCAAAGTCCAACAGTTAGATTGGCCAAGTCCAAGTGAATGAAATGCGGTCCATTATGCGATCGCATAACAGGTTTGCGTGCCGCATAATGGATTGCAAACCTCCTGAAGAAGTTGCCGCGAGCAGAATTGCGATGCCACTATGCGATCACATATCAACAATGCAGACCGCATAACCTGAATGCGATGACTTTTTGGGACGTAGGGTTTCGAAGATGCGTTGGATTTGAAGAGAATGCGGACCGCATATCTGTTATGCGACAGAAATGCGGTCGCATAGTTGACATGGATGTGCATTTTTGTTTGAAATTGGTCCCGAGTTTTAGCCCACTATAAATAGATTTATTGGGGGTTTTGTGGGGGCCATCTTGTCTAAGAAAAGAGCTACATTCCATACTTTGAATATTCCCATCTTTTGGAAGCATTAAGAGTGAAGAATCTTTCACTTTGTAAGCTTTATGGCATTTAATATTCTCATCTTTTTGTAATATTTAGCATGTGTAGCTAAGTTTAAATACTAAGGTTGTGGACCCTAAATGAGTGTAATGTCATTGCGAGTGAAAGGGAAGAAAAGTCACCATGGGAAGTCTGCTACACATATGCGGTCGCATTT
>ML261956.1:0-41603 GCA_005239495.1 Nicotiana undulata
TTGTTTTCTGTTTGAAACTTTTGAATCAAAAATTGGTGTGATAAGGGTGAATAAATTGGTGTGGTAAGGGTGAATAAATTGGTGTGATAAGGGTGGATAATTGGCGTGATAAAGGTGGATAATTGGTGTGATAAGGGTGGATAATTGGTGTGATAAGGGTGAATTATTGGTGTGATAAGGTTGGATAATTGATTATGATATTGTAAATAGATGGGATCGGGTTGCACGCTGCAACAAGACGGTAAAAATGGGGAGTAATGGTGTTTTACTGATTTTTAAACTTTAAATGATTTGGAAATTCTTGATTTACTCTACAGTTTTCCTTATATTTAGCACATGTGATTATTATAAAGTAAGGTTTGGAAGTTTGGAGATTTACGTGAGTATTTGTTATAGCTGAGGCCTGGGAAAGGCGACTGAGTTATTTTATTTTGTTGCAGTACTTAATTAATGGTTTAGATTTCCTTCTTGCTTTATATTTATTGTCTCGGTTATATTTTTCTTGTTCGTGTAGAATTATTTTATTTCGTTATAGTATATATTATTTCATAGGTTATATGTTGTTAATGCCCCGACGTAGCCTCGTCACTACTTCGTCAAGGTTAGGCTATGTCACGATCCAAAATCCATAAGGTCGTGATGGCGCCGGACACCACTGTCAGGCAAGCCAATCATTAAATGATTAAGTTAAATTTCATGTTTTAGCATTTTTTAAATCATTACCTTTCACTTTATTACATAGTAACTGAATAAAATCCGCTAAGTAAATACGATAGTCTAAAATTCCATTTTAATAAAATACATCCCAAGCACATCTCAGAACCCGTGTCACAAGTGCATGAGCAAATTTCTAAGAATTAAACAAATACTACAATGCTTGTCCGAAATACAACTGGACAAGGAATTTAAAATAAAAATAAATACATCTGAGGGAGACTCTGTCAGCTGCGGATTGCCTCAGGATGATGCAACTCGCCTAAGTCTCCAAGCCGGCCACATCGATGTGAAAGTACCTGTGCAATAAAATACACAGCAAGTGTAGCATGAGTACGAAAAAAACGTGTACTCAGTAAGTATCCCGCCTAATCTCAGAGGGGTAGTTATGAGAGGTCGAACTTGCCACTTGCTAGAGGTCAATTTAACATAATCGAGTGAGACACTAAGCATGAATATCATAGGCAATTTAATAAAAATCTGGGATAAGGAATATCAATTCTTCTTACATTTAACACTTCAACACCTCGTCATTTCAGTTGACAATTTATAATTTCCAGGCCAATAAACATGTATAAATCACAGGAAGGTACGCAACAATTATCATGCGCGCGATATGCCGAGGGTCGAACGGCGCAGACCAACAATAATAAAATGTCCACTGCCGAAGGGTCGAACGGCTCGAACCATAGATGCATCTATCTGCCCCGCTCGCGAATCGATCATGTGACGCGGTCATACATAAATAACAAGGTCATCCTGCTCGCGAATCATACATGCAACTCAGGCACCCATAGTTACACATATTCACACAAATAAATCACATTTTTATCAGGAAAATTAGCTATTCAATGAAGTGATAGAATTCTCTTTTTAATGAACATGAAAATAGTATTTAAAGCCTTTTTGGGGATTTACTTGCCAATTTTGACAGGGTTTCAAACGTTATAGATTTACCCGAAACACAAGTATCCAAGGAAGAATCAATTCTCCTTCTAGATGATTAAGAAAAGTAGACTCTATCCTTCTTAGAGATTTAATTACTAATTGTCAGCATCACATGATATTTTATTGACAAGGTCACAAGTACAACAAGTAAAGCATGCTAGTGGGTCCTAGACTACCCGGACATAGCATATTAGTAGCTACGCACGGACTCCCGTGACTCGTGCGTACGTAGCCCTCGAAAATAGTAGCACATAATTAATTAGTTCACCTATGGGGACAATTTCCCCCTCACAAAGTTAGAAAGGAGACTTCCCTCACTCCGAAATTCCATAACCGGCTTCCAAGCCCTTCCGATGACTCAAATCGTTGCAAAACGCTCCGAAACTAGCCCAATAACGGCAAACTAATGAAAATCTACTCTAATACTTGTTAACAATTTAAATTATATAAATTCCCAACTCCGCTCGAAGAATTGACCAAAATGCCCTCGGCCTCACGTGCCCTGATTCCGAAATTTCTCGAAGATAAACTCTACCCATGGCCTTACTAACTCAAATATATAATTTACTCTAATTTTCATGCTCGAATTCATGGTCAAAATTCAAAACTACCAATTCTAGGTTTTCTACCAAAATTCCCAAATTCATACTAATCTTTCCATGTCAAAATCCACGTAAGATCACATATTTAACTTAGGAATGGGAAGGAATCACTTACCTAGTGATGCTTGATGAAAATCCCCTCTTTGAGCTCCCAAAATTTGCCACACCAAAATGAAAGAATGAAGAAATGGCCAAAAATCACGTCTTTAAAACAATGTGCACAAGCCCAATTTCTTCTCTGCGTTCGCGACACCCTAAATGCGTTCGCGAAGGGCAACTACCCTGACCCCTCCGCATTCGCAGGCTGCCCTGTGCGTTCGCATAGGCCAAACGGCCCCCAGGACCCCAGCTCCCATTTCCTCTATGTGTTCGCATCCCTCTTGGCGCGTTCGCGTAGAGAGCTCAAGCGATCCCTTCACGTTCGCGTTCGCGTTCACCACCACGCGTTCGCGAAGACCAAAACCAGCTGCCCTCCAAATTCCTCCTTCGCGATCGCACTCCCCTTCCGCGGTCGCATAGGCCAAACTCAACTCCTTAAATTTTTATTCTTCGCGATCGCATCCTAGGGACCGCGATCGCGATGCACACCAGAAACACCAAAAGACAGCAGCAGCAAATCACCCGGATTGTCCCGAAACACACACGGGGCCCCCAGGACCCCATCCAATCACACGACTTAGTCCCATAATATCCCCCGGACTTGATCGAGGCCTCAAATCACATCAAACAATGCCGAAACAACGAATCACACTCAAATTCAACCTTTATGAACTTTGAAATTTCAAACTTGTACATTCGATGCTGAAACTTATCAAATCACGTCCGATTGACCCCAAATTTTGCACACAAATCATATTTTACATTACGGACCTGCTCCAACTTTCAGAATCGCATTCCAACCCCGATATCAGAATTTCCAATTCCGGTCTGATTTCTCAAAAACCTTCAAATTTCTATCCAAATGACTTCAAAATAACCTACGGACATCCGAATTCACTTCCGATCGCGCTCCCAACTCTAGAATCGCCATACAAAGCTATTCCCAGACTCAGAATCCCAAACAGACATCTATAACACTGAAATGCCTTTCAACCCTGTCACGACCCGAAATCCCACCGTCGGGACCGTGATGGCGTCTAACGTTGAAACCCGCTAGACAAGCCAACGTTACCAATCTTTCTAATCTATTCCCTTATTACGTAGTAATTTAACAAGAAACATAATAATAAGAAATCAAAGTGCAGAAGAAATGAAAGCTAAAAGATTAATTAAACACTATTACACAAATCCTCTGAATTAATTCCCCCAAAATCTGGTGTCACAATTTTCACGGACTGTCTATGATTTACTACAAATATAGGTCTGAATAAACAAAGAGCTACTTTCTAGGAAATACAAGAAAAGACAAGAAAATGCAAAGATAAAGGAGGTGACGCCACGCCTGCAAGACTACCTCGGTGTCGCATGTGGACTGAAGGATACTCCCTCGATCAGTGCCCACCGGGTCCGGTATTGTAATCTTCACATCATAAAGAAGTGCATGTGTAGCATCAGTACAACCGACCCCATGTACTGAGTAAGTGTCGAGCCTAACCTCGGCGAAGTAGTGATGAGGCTAGGACACGACCAATCACTAATACCTGTGCAATTCAATAATATATAACAGAATAATGACGGGAAGTAGACAATTAAGCGCAAAGAATGGGGAAAAAACATACGAGGAACAAGGGGAAAACAATGATGAATAAAGGAACAAGGCAACAGTATAAACAAATAAATATCAACAGGAAACAACAACACAGAGCAAATAAGTACACGGCATCACCCGTCGTGCTTTACTCTCATCCTCACCAAAACAAGTGCACGGCATCACCCTTCGTGCTTTTACTCTCATCCTCACAATGAAATGAATAAATAAAAGGGCACGGCATTATCCTTCGTGCTTTTAAATGTAAAATCATGGTACGACATCACCCTTCGTGCTTTTACTCTCATCCTCACAATGCAGTAAATGAATACACGGCATCACCCGTCGTGCTTTACACTCTTCCTCACCCAAACAATATCAAGAACAACAATTTGGCAAGGAAAATCATCAACATGACTCATAAATCACTGCATCCCGGCAAGGGAATGACAACAGAAATAATACCGTCCCGGTAAGGGACACGACTATAACCAATCTCGCTCAAGTATATAACTTAACAAAAATAACCAATAGAAATAATACCGTCCCGGCAAGGGAACGACAACAGAAATAATACCGTCCTGGCAAGAGACACATCTATAACCAATCTCGCTCAAGTATATAACTTAACCAATCAACATGAATCATAAATCATTGCATCCCGACAAGGGAACGACAACAAAAATAATACCGTCCCGGCAAGGGACACAACTATAACCAATCTCGCTCAAGTATATAACTTAACAAAAATAATTCTCAACCGAAACAATTTATCAACAATGTTCTCAACCAAGTATTTCCAATAATGGAATAACCTCCTAAATGAAATCTACTTCATAACACAGTGAATATCGAAGAAAAACACATATAATATCAAAACCGACTCACGGGGATGCTTGACAACAATATATAGGTACTCGTCACCTCACTTATACATTGAACAAGAGATAACAAGTAGAACATATGACTCAACACATATTCCCTCAAGCTAAGGTTAGGCCAAGCACTTACCTCGACTTCAAGAATCCAAATCAAGCCTCTAGCACCGCTTTTCTTTTCGAACCCGACTCCAAATCGATCGTATCTAGACATAATTGAATCAATAACATCAATAAATATTTAACAATTCAATTCCAATGCTTAATTATAGAATTCCCAACTTTCTTCCAAAAATTCCAAAAATCGACCCCGGGACCGCTTGGTCAAAACACGAGGTTTGGACCAAAACTCGATCACCCATTCACCCACGAGCCCGAATATATGATTTGTTTTGAAATTCGACCCCAAAACGAGGTCAAATTCCCAAATAATCAAAAAGCCCTAACTCTACCCAAACCCCCAATTTTCTACCTTTAATTCCATGTTTTTAGGCGTGGAATCTAATGGATGTTGATAAATATTGAAGAAAACGAGGTTAGGATTACTTACCTATGAAGCTATAGTGAAGAAGTTCTTCAAAAATCGCCCAAGAGGTGTGGAGAAGAAGAGGTTTATGAAAAATGGTGAAGAATCCCGTAACTATTCTGTTTTTGATATAAAAAATGACTGGGTGGATTTATAACTATGCGATTGCGAAGGAAGCAATGTGATCGCATAGTGGACAGGGTATCGCAGATGCCTATGTGCGATCGCACAGTGCAATTACCTACCCCCCCTCCCCCACATCTTTCCTATACACTTATGTGATCGCAGACCTGACTATGCGATCGCATAGTGCAACAGTCCCTCCCCCCTACACTGTGCTATGCGATCGCGACTTCATTTATGCGATCACATAGTGTTAAACACCATACACCAGCAAAATGAGTTTCACACCAGATTTTTTTATGTTTTTGCACCCCGACACCTACCCGAAACTCACCTGATCCCTCGGGGCTCAAAACGAAATATGCACACAACCTCAAAAACATCCTACGGACTTATGCGTGTAATCAAATCACCCAAATAACATCATAAACATTGAATTAAACCTAAAAATCAATGAAATACTTCAAAACTTCTTAAACTTCAAATTTTGTATTTTTTATCCGAATCACGCCAAACGAAGTCCATTTCTTACCAAACTTCACAGATAACACATATAAATCATATTGAACCTGTACCGTGCTTCAGAACCAAGATACGAGCCAAATACCAAAGGTTTCACATAAAATTTCATTTTCAAAAACCTTTATATTTTTCAGAAAACAATTTTCCTTAAAAATTCATTTCTCGGACTTGGGACCTCGGAATTCGATTTGGGGCATACGCCCAAGTCCCATATTTTCTTACGGACCCTCTAGAACCGTCAAATCACGGGTCCGGATTCGTTTACCAAAAATGTTGACCAAAGTGAACTCTATCCAAATTTCAACACAAAATTATTGTTTTTATAAGTTTTTCACATAACGGCTTCTCGACTACACGCCCGGGATACACACGCAAATCGAGGTGAGATAGAAGGAGGCTTTCATGACCTCGTAGCACAGATTTATCTAGGAATACATGGGATGACCTTTTGGGTCATCACAATCTCCACCTCTAAAAATAACGTTCGTCCTCGTACGAACATAGAAAGGTACCTGAATCGAGGAAAAGATTGGGATATCGGCTCCGCATATCAGACTCCCTTGTAGCTGCCTCGACAGGCTGACCTCTCCACTGAACACGAACCGAAGGATAACTCTTCGATCTCAACTGACGAACCTACTGAGCTAATATGGCTACCGGCTCCTCCTCATAAGTCAAATCCTTGTCCTGGACACCGCTGAAGTCAAGTACATGAGATGGATCGGCAATATACCTCTGAAGCATTGATACGTGAAACACTGGATGCACGGCTGATAAACTCGGTGGTAAAGAAAGTATGTAGGCCACTTCTCCTACCTTATCAAGAATCTCAAATGGACCAATGTACCTAGGGCTCAACTTGCCCTTCTTTCCTAACCTCATCACGCCCTTCATGAGCGACACCCGAAGAAATACCCGGTCTCCTATCATAAATGTCAAATCACGAACTCTGCGATTCACATAACTCTTCTGCATGGATTGAGCTGTACGAAGTCTATCCTGGATGATCTTCACCTTGTTCAAGGCATCCTGGACTAACTCTGAACCCAACAATATAGCCTCTCCCGGCTCAAACCACCCAACTGGCGACCGACACCGCCTACCATACAACACCTCATAAGGAGCCATCTGAATGCTCGACTGGTAACTGTTGTTGTAGGCAAACTCAGCTAAAGGCAAGAATTGGTCCCATGAACCTCCAAAGTCAATGACGCATGCCCGCAACATATCCTCCAAAATCTGAATAGTACGCTTGGGAATGTCCGTCCGTCTGAGGATGAAATGTTGTTCTCAACTCAACCCGTGTGCCAAACTCCCGCTGAAATACTCTTCAGAAATGGGAGGTAAACTGAGTACCTCGACCAGATATAATGGACACGGGCACACCATGCAAGCGAACAATCTCCCTCATGTAGATCTTTGCCAACTTCTCCGAAGAATACGAAATTGATACCGGAATAAAGTGTGCTGACTTGGTCAGCCTATCCACAATGACCCATACCGCATCAAACATCCTCTGAGTCTGTGGGAGCCCAACTACGAAATCCATGGTAATACGCTCCCACTTCCACTCGGGAAGCTCAATCTGCTGCATCCAACCTCCGAGTCTCTGGTGCTCGTACTTAACCTGTTGTTAGTTCAAGCACCGAGCTACATATGCTACAATGTCCTTCTTCATCCTCTGCCACCAATAATGCTACCACAAATACTGGTACATATGCGGCGCCCGGATGAATGGAATATCGAGAACTATGGGCCTCCTGCAATATCAACTCACGAATACCATCAACATCAGGCACACAAATACGGCCCTGCATCCTCAAGAACCTATCATCATCAACTGTAACCTTCTTGGCACCTCAGTGCCGGACCGTATCTCTAAGAACACATAAATGACGATCATCATACTGTCGATCCCGAATACGATCATACAATGAAGAACGGGCCACAATATGGGCCAAAACACTACCAGTCTCAGAAACCTCTAATCTCATGAACCGATTCCCAAAGCCTGAACATCTAAAGCAAGCAGTCGCTCTCCGACTGGAATATAAGCAAGACTACCCATACTGGATGACTTCTGGCTCAAAGCATCGGCCTCCACATTGGCCTTCCCCGGATTATATAAGATGGTATTGTCATAGTCTTTCAACAGCTCTAACCATCTCCTCTACCTCATATGCAACTCTTTCTGCTTGAACAAATACTGCAAACTCTTATGATCCGTGAACACCTCACAGGACACACCATACAAATAATGCCTCACAATCTTCAGTGCATGAGCAATGGCTGTTAACTCTAAATCATAAACTGGATAGTTCTTCTCATGAATCTCCAACTGACGAGAAGCATAGGCTAAAACCTCGCCATCCTGCATCAACACTGCACCAAGCCCCACCCGTGAAGCATCACAATACACGGTATATGGCCCTGAACTTGTGGGAAAAACTAACACCGGTGTCGTGGTCAAGGCTGTCTTGAGCTTCTGAAAGCTCACCTCACACTCATCGGACCACCTGAACTGGGCACCCTTCTGAGTCAACCTGGTCATCGGGACTGCAATAGATGAAAAGCCCTCCATAAAGCGTCGATAATAGCCTGCTAAACCCAAGAAACTCCCAATCTCTGTAGCTGAGGCGGGTCTAGGCCAATCTCTGACTGCTGAAATCTTCTTGGGATCCACCTGAATACCTTCTGCCGACACCACATGACCAAAAAAAGCTACCGAACTCAACCAGAACTCACACTTGGATAATTTAGCATATAACTGACTATCCTTCAGAGTCTGGAGGATGACTCAAAGGTGCTGCTCGTGCTCCTTTTGGCTGCGAGAGTATATCAATATATCATCAATGAAAACAATAACAAACGAGTCCAAATAGAGCATGAACACTCGGTTCATCAATTTTATAAAAGCAGCTGGGGCATTTGTCAACCCAAATGACATCACCAAAAACTCATAATGCCTATACCAAGTGCGAAAAGTTGTCTTAGGGACATTGGATGCCCTAATCCTCAACTGATGGTAGCCAGATCTCAAATCAATCTTGGAAAACACTATAGCACCCTGAAGCTGGTCGAATAAATCATCAATCCTCGGCAAAGGATACTTATTCTTAATAGTAACCTTGTTCAATTGCCGGTAGTCAATACACATTCTCATTGAGCCATCTTTCTTCTTAACAAACAACACTGGGGCACCCAAGGGGAAACACTAGGCCTAATGATGCCTTTATCAAGCAATTCCTGTGTTTGATCCTTCAACTCCTTCAGCTCTGGCGGGGCCATACGATATGGCAGAGTAGAAATGGGATGAGTGACCAGAGCCAACTCAATGCAAAAATCAATATCCCTGTCGGGTGGCATACCCGGCAGGTCAGCAGGGAATACCTATGGAAACTCACGAACAATTGCACTTCTATTCTACTCTATCGTGCGAATTTATTCTACCATTGATGATTGAACTTGTCTATTCTTGTCCTCTTACAAATATCGACAACATGCAATGAATTTACAACCGGTCAAGAGATGAAGCCCTAACGACAGTTACGATTAGGGGAAAAGACAAAAGCAGAGCTCAGACTAAAGCTCGAACATCAGCACCTATTGTACAGTCTCAAATGGATCTAGACGCAGAGGTTCTAGCTCAGTTGGTACATGTTGGACTAGCCCATATCCCAGAAGGATTTATAGCTACTTCAGTATTACATAACAAGGGAATAGTTGAAAGCAACGAGGTTGATTTATATGAGCTGTGAAGTTTAACATTGTGGATTATCAGGCATTGTGACCTATGACTTCGTGCCAAGTGGGGGAGTCCACTGTCAAGGACTAGATTGGGGGGTCATGTGTTATATCGGTTTTGGCCTGGAATATATAAGACATGAGATTTTGCAAAAGGTAAAGTTGGGACTTGCGATATGTCTGCATCCTTAATAACCCTATACCTCAGTACGAATGGAGTTATAAAACCAACTTTAAATCTACAGAAGGTTTACTCAGCGCGGAAGTCACGGTTGTGGATTTTGGGGTAATCTAGAGGGAGTACAGTGGTTGACAGGTTTCTAGACTATATGGTTCGTGCCAACGTTTATCTGTATAGAGATCTACTTTTGGGGTCATTGTGCATCAATAAGGATAAGAGTTACACCAAGGAATAATGAAGGGTACATGAATAAGTAGGGTAGCTCAGCGGTGTTGAGTCAACATGGTAAAGGAGAAAATGGTCGTCGGTGGTTGAGGCAAGCCTATGAAGAGGATGACCAGCCAATGCAACATCAACTATTTGACTCAGTCTCATAATGCTTTTGAAAGAGTTTGTTTCTCGAACCTTCCATTTTTGCGTGGCGCTTAGGGTTTGAACGATTGTGTCTGGTCACCATGACAATGCCAGAACATGCCATCAGGTTTGATAAGTTAGCCTGCCATACTCCTACTTCGATTCATATAGCCAGAGAGAAAGTCCACAAACTCATTAAAGGACTCAATTATGATTGTAAAATTTTTGTGCGACTCAAGGCAAGTTGATACTTTATTGCGGCTAGTGGTAGAAACTATCCTAGACTTGGGAGAGTCATATTTCATCAGTGCACTCAGTCTACGTGCCCCATTGAAGTTACAACTCAACTACATGACCAGCTAGGGAAAAAGGTGTCGGAATGTCGAAAGTGGAGGTTAGATTCCTAGAGGTGGAGACCCAACCTGTTGATATATTTTCTATGATATGGCTGAGGTCGTTACATTAAATGGTGTCATTAAGAGAAAAATCTCTAATTATTATAGAGCGATGATTTCTTGAACGTAATTCGGTTACGCGTATCTAACCGAATTATTCTAATATGCTCCACTCTCGGGTGAGCTTCGTAAGCCTAAAAATCTACTTTTGTGAATGCTTGTATTGATAAATTCTATGGGGATAGCTATGTCCATCATTACGTGTTGTAATTTTGTTTAACAGAAAAATATTTAAAAGAAGGAAATGGAATGTTTCGATTGGCATGATACGCATGTTATTGGTGATTAAGAGTTGAGAACTAGATCCTCACGTTTTAATATGATTTGATATGTTTAAACCGGGCTACGAGCTGCAGTGGAAGTTATGTAAGGATGAGATCCTTGTGATAGAAATTCGTGTGTTTAAATTCTACCTTGTGAATTAAAATTTTACTGTAGTAATGGTAGGGAGTCATGCCTGTTAGGCTTATTCAACAATTTATGTATAAAATAATGATAATAATCGTAGTAATAAATGAATGAATAATAATAAAAGTAATACTAATAATAAGTAAATAAATAAATCAACCAATTAGTTATTTGTGCATAGTTTGCCAAATTTGTGCTATTATTATTGAGCCTTAACCTACAAGGTAGGTGCCCGCCCATGCGGTGTTAAATGAGATACGTTAATTCGGGTATATAATTACGAGGTCTTCAAGCATCGTATCTCGTTATCGGTATTGTGGAGGTTTGAAAGGAGATTTTCATTGTTCACGTGGAGCTATTTGATAGTTCTGAAATTGGCTATGAACAACTATTAAGGAAATAGAGGCAGTCAAGAACTGTCCTGGACCCACTACAGCCACGGAAATTAAGAGCTTCTTGGGTTTGGCGGGGTACTACCGTCGTTTTGTGGGGGGAGTTTCATCTATATCATCCCCTATGACTAAATTGACTCAGAAAGGTGCCCCATTCAAATGGTCAGACGAGTGTGAGGCGAGCTTTCAGAAGATCAAGGCAGCCTTGACTTCAGCACTGGTGTTGGTGTTACCATCAAGTTTGGGTTCTTTCACGGTGTATTGTGATGCTATCCGAGCCGGCCTTGGAGCAGTATTTATGCAAGATGGCAGGGTGATTGCTTATGTGTCTCAGAAGTTGAAGGTTCATGAGAAGAATTATCCTATCCATGACTTAGAATTGGCAGCTATTGTTCATGCACTAAAGATTTGGAGATACTACCTTTATGGTGCGCAATGTGAAATTGTTTTCAGACCATCGCAGTCTCCAGTACTTGTTCAAGCAAAAGGATCCAAATTTGAGACATATGAGATGGTTAGAATTGTTGAAGGTCTATGATGTCACTATATTATATCATCCAAGGAAGGCCAATGTGGTGGACGATGCATTGAGTAGGAAGTCGATGAGTATGGGCAGCCTTGCATTTATTCCAGCCGGTGAGAGATCGTTGGCTTCAGATATTCAGACGTTGGCTAATCAGTTCGTGAGGTTGGATATTTCGCCCAGTAGTGTTCTAGCTTGTACAGTCGCTCGGTCTTCTCTAATTGAACGTATCCGGGAGCGACATGATGATGACCCGCATTTGATGGTCCTTAGGAACACAGTTCGACACGGTGGTGCCAAGTAGGTTATAGTTGAAGATGACGGTATTTTGAGGATGCAGGGTCGGTTATGTGTGCGTAATGTTGATGGCCTTCATGAGTTGATCTTTGAGGAGGCTCACAGTTCTAAGTATTCGATTCACCTCGGTGCAGCCAAAATGTACCAAGACTTGAGGCAACATTATTGGTGGAGAAGGATGAAAAAGGACATTGTTGCGTATGTGGATCGTTGCTTAAATTGTTAGCAGGTAAAGTATAAGCCTCAGATACCCGGTGGTTTGCTTCAGCAAATAGAGATTCCTGAGTGGAAGTGGGATCGTATCACTATGGACTTCGTTGTTGGGCTCCCACGGACTCAGAGGAAATTTGATGCAGTTTGGGTTATTGTGGATAGGCTGACTAAATTAGCACATTTCATTCCTATGGCAAGTACTTATACTTCGGAGCGGTTGGCTGATTTATATATTCGGGAGATTGTTCGCCTTCATGGTGGGCCCAGGTCTATCATTTCTGATCAGGGTACGCAGTTTACTTCGCACTTTTGGAGGGTAGTTCAGCGTGAGTTGGGTACCCGAGTAGAGTTGAGTACATAATTTCACCCTCATACTGACGGGCAGTCCGAGCGTACCATTCAAATATTGGAGGATATGCTTCTTTATGTTATTGACTTTGGAGGTTCTTGGGATCAGTTCTTGCCGTTAGCGGAGTTTTCCTATAATAATAGTTATCAGTCGAGCATTCAGATGGATCCTTATAAATTACATGGTAGACGGTGTAGATCGCCAGTCGGATGGTTCGAGCCGGGAGAGGCTCGGTTGTTGGGTAATGACATAGTTCAGGAGGCCTTAGATAAGGTCAAGATTATTCAGGAGAGACTTCGTGCAGCTCAGTCTAGGAAAAAGAGTTATGTCGATTGTAAGGTCCGTGATGTGGCATTCATGATTGGAAAGAGAGTATTGCTTCGTGTGTCGCCCATGAAGGGTGTGATGAGATTTGGGAAGAAGGGTATGTTGAGCCCTAGGTATATTGGGTCGTTTGAGATTCTTGATAGAGTGAGGGAGGTAGCTTATAGACTTGCGTTGCCTCCAGGGTTATCCTCAGTTCATCTGGTATTCCATGTATCGATGCTCCGGAAATATCATGGTGACCCATCCCACGTGTTAGATTTCATCTCTGTCCAATTGGACAAAGACTTGACTTATGAGGAGGAGCCGGTAGCTATTTTAGACCGGTAGGTTCATCAGTTGAGGTCTAAGATTTATCCTTCAGTTTGAATGCAGTGGAGAGGCCAGCCCGTTGAGGCATCTACCTATGAGTTAGAGTCGGACATGCAGAGTAGGTATCCACGCTTGTTTGCAAATTCAGGTAACTTTCTATGTATGTTCGAGGACGAACGTGTGTTTTAGAGGTGGAGATTGTGATGACCCAAGGGGGTTACATTATGAATTTAGACTCCGTTCTAGGCTTAACAGTCCTAAAAAGACTAATTTTAGATTCCTCGATTTGCGTGCGTAGTACAGGCGTAAAACCGAAAAGCTTTTATGTGGAAATATGAGAAATAGTGATTTCTAGAATTTAAATTTGATAAAAGTTGATTTTGGTCAATGTTTTGAGTAAACGGACCCAGATCCGTGTTCCGAAGATCCCGGGAGATCCACAGTAAAATATGGGACTCTCACGTATGCCCGGAAATGAATTCCGAGGTCCCACGCCTTAAAAATCGATTTTTGAAAGAAATTATTTTACTGAAATATTTATGAACTAAAGAAAAGAAATATTGTTTGGGATCATTAGTATCGGGCCCATATTTTGTTCTGGAGCCCGATACAGATTCGTTATGATATTTGAAGGTTAACTGTGAAATTTGGTGAAAAATAGAGTTCGTTTGACGTGATTCGGACATCTGGTTGAGAAGATATGAACTTTAAGTATTCTTGATGAAAATGATGAGTTTTGAGGTTTAATTCATAGTTTTACATGTTATTTTCATGATTTGATCGCATGAGCAAATCCGTATGATGTTATTAGACTTGCGTGTAAATTTTGCTTAGAGCCCCGAGGGCTCGGGTGAGTTTCGGGTAGGCCACGGGATGTTTTTACACTTGAAAGATTGCTGGTTTTCTTTGTTGTTGTAATGACCCGACCGGTCGTTTTGCGTATTCGGACCTCGTTCCCCTACATAAGACTTTCCTTAGCGCCTTATCGTGATTTGTGACTTGCGGGGACGGGTGGTTCGGGGTTTGGAAGTGTTTAGAATAGTATAGGAACACTTGGTTCCTTAAGGTTGGCTTTTGAGGCCAAGTTTTACTTCGGTCAACATTTTGAGTAAACGACCTCGAAATCGAGTTTCGACGATTCCAGTAGCTTCGTATGATGATTTCGGACTTGTACGTATGTCCGGAATGGGTTTTGGATGACCCGGGAGCGTTTCGACACCAAATAGCGAAATAGAGTTTCCTTAAGTTTGAAATTTGGTTTAGAACGTGATTTTTTGTAATCGAGGTCCGAACGGAATTCCGAGACCGAGAATAGTCTCGTTATGTCATTTGTGGCTTGCTCGCAAAATTTGGTGTCATTCCGAGTAGTAAAGGTCGGTTCGGCACATTGAAACCAAATTCTAGAACTTAGAAATTCTTAAGTTTGATCCTAGGGGTTTGAAGGGCGATTTTGAGTTTTAACATTGTTTTGGTTTTTCCGAAGGCTCGAGGGAGTCCGTTATATGATTTGGGATTTGTTGGTATAATTGCACAGGGGATCGGGTGGGCCCAGGTGCCTCCTGGACCCCAATCGAGGCCAAAACACTAGTAGCTTCAGCTGCTGGTGCACCAGATCTGGTGTGACCGCAGGTGCGGTTGCCCAGATCGCAGGTGCGATACCGCCCCTGCGGTCAAGCCATCGCAGGTGCGACCCCAGGTGAGTTATCTCAAAACCGCAGGTGCGGACCCGCCGGTGCGGGATTTCTTCCGCAGGTGCGGCCACAGGCCTCCTTGTCCATTTCCGCAGGTGCAACCATTTGGTCGTTGGTGCGAGACCGCAGGTGCAACCATTTGGTCGCTGGTGCGAGACCGCAGGTGCAGTCCAAGAGCCTCTTTCAAGAATAGTAAATTTACTAAATAAGTAGGAGAATTTCCATACCTTGCACATGCATTGACATATTTATATATCATTTGACTAGTTTCGAGTCCTCGGGTGTAAACTTTGGAGTTTCGGGCGCGTTCTTGACCCCGGGAAGTAGGTTCTACGCGAGGTGAGTCTCCTTTCCAACTTTGTAAGAGGGAATTGTCCCCATAGGTAAATGTAAATGATTGAATTGTCCTTATTTACGGGGGGGCTACGTACGCACAAAGTGACGAGAGTCCGTGCGTAGCTACTACTCTCTTGTGTCGGGTAGAATTTAGGATTTCACAAGCATGCCTTTAAGTGCCTTACCTGTATTTTTACATGTGTTCCTGGTTGCTTATTATCCTTGAAATTTACATGAGAATATTAGGAGGCTTTGTGTAAGTTTAAGTGCCTAAATCTCTGAATTTAAGAATAATCCATGATAAATTCCTAGATATCCTGACAAATTCTGTGTATGTCTACGAGCACCCGTGTCGTATGTATGATTCGCGAGCGGGGTAATGGATGCATCTATGGTTCTTGCCGCTCGACCCTCGGCAGTGCACATTTATTTTCGCGTCGCTTCGGCCGTACGCTTCGGCATATTATGTGCTATGTATTTGACTAAGAGTCTTGTTATTATTAAATAAATTTCCCCACGTGTAAGGGAAACTTGACATTTTTGTGGTAATTATTGTTTGACTCATGAGAATAAATTGCAGTTTTATATAATTGATACTTCATGCCTTATGATTTCATGACTACTTTTCCTCTCTTGCCTTATTTATTCATATTGTTGGTTATTGACCCTAGTAAGTATCACGTCTACCTCTCGTCACTACTTCTTCAAGTTCAGACGGGATACTCACTGGGTACATATTTGTTTATATGTACTCATGCTACACTTATGTACTTAATTGTACAGGTTCTAAGGTTGTTTCACCTGGTCACTATTCCGGTGTCCGTCACTGAGAGTACTATCTGGATTAGACTACACCGTGAGCTGATCTTCCTGGTGTTCCTCAGTAGCACTGTGGAGTTTCCATTAATTTAAGTAATTTTGTTAGCAAACTAGTGTTGGCTTGCCTGACTCCGGTGTTGGGCGCCATCACGACCTGAATAGGAATTTGGGTCGTGACAACATGGTATCAGAGCTCTAGGTTCATGTAGGTCTCACTAGTCACAAACAAACCTAGTAGAGTCTTGCAGATCGATACGGAGACGTCTGTATTTATCTTCGGGAGGCTACAGGGTGTTACGAAAATCTCTTTTTATTCTTATTCTATCGTGCAGTCGATGGTCTTACTAAATCTCATTCTTATACTCTCTCACAGATGGTGAGGACTCGTGGAGCTGATATTCCAGGACCGGGAGATGCCGCTGCCCCCGTGGTCCGACACCGTGGCAGAGGCCAGGAGAGGGCACCGGCCCAAGGTAGGGGACGGGGGCATCCCTAAGTTGCCCCATTAGCACCCCCAGCAGATCCTATCCCCGAGGAGCAGGGGGAGGTGCCCCCAGCAGATCCAGCTCCGATGGATTTCACGACATCACAAATGGACTCGATTACACCCTCCTGTCTTCGGAGGTGAGAGGGGTGAGGACGCCCAGGACTTTATTGATAGGTGCAGGGACAGACTGCACAACATGAGGATTTTGGAGTCCCACGGAGTTTATTTCACTACTTTTCAGCTAGAGGGCAGGGCCCGCAGATGGTGGCAGTCATTTATCCTTGGTAGGCCAGCAGGTTCCCTTCCTCTCTCATGGAAACAGTTCACTCAGCTGTTCCTGGATAGGTATATTCCACCCTCTGAGAGGGAAGAGATGCGGTATCAGTTTGAGCAGCTGGAGCAGGGGCAGATGATGGTGACGGATGACGAGGCCAAGTTTTCAGAGTTGTCCCTTCATGCCCTCATGATTCTTCCTACAGACGCTGAGAGAGTGCGGAGATTTGTAGCTGGGTTGCACTCGGGTATTAGGTCCAACATGGCCCAAGAGGTGGAGATGGGTACTCCTTATCAGCTTGTGGTTGAGATAGCTCGCCGAATTGAGGGTTATCGATCGAGGGGCAGAGAGCAGGGTCAGCAGGACAAGAGAGTTAGATTTTCTGGAGATTGCCGAGGCGCCCCAGGCAGGGGCAGGGGTCAGTTCAGTAGAGGCCAGCCTAGCAGGCCTCCATATTCAGCTCCTCCACCACCTCCCCGTGGTGCTCCAGCGAGACCCTATTTCAGCACCATGCCGGAGAGTTCTTACCGCCCACCAGCCATTCAGGGTTACTCCGGCGGGTATTCAGGTCATCAGGGTTCTCCCAGACCCTACTTCAGTGCTATGCCAGAGGTTTCTCACCGTCCCCCAACTATCCAGGGTTCTTTTTCTTTAGGGCAGCAGGCCATGCCTCAAGTGAGATGCTATGAGTGTGGGCATTCAGGCCACATGAGGAGGACTTGTCCCAGACTTTGGGGCAAGGCTGTTTAGCAGAGTTATCAGCCGACATACTCAGCACCGGTGCCCCGTCCACCCAGAGGTGGAGGACAGGCTGGTAGAGGTCGTCCCATAGGTGGAGGCCAGTCAGGGGGAGCACATCTAGCTCATATTCAGTCCAGCGGAGGTCAGCCTTCTGGTACTCCAGTCAGATTCTAAGCTATTCCGGCCCGAGGAGATGCAGTGGCCTTAGACGCCATGATCACAAGTATTATTTCAGTATGTGGTAGGGAGGCATCAGTGCTATTTGATCCAGGATATACTTATTCATATGTGTCAGCCTTGTTTGCTTGTTTTCTGTGTCCACCCCTGTTGGCGATTCTGTGGTGGTAGACCGGGTCTATCGGTCTTGTGTGATCACCTTTTGTGGGTTCGAGACTAAAGCGGACCTTCTATTGCTCGACATGGTTGATTTTGAGATTATCCTAGGCATGGATTGGCTATCTCCTCATCATGCCATCTTGGATTGCCATGCCAAGATGGTTACTTTGGTCATGCCCGAGTTGCCTAGGCTGGAATGGATAGGTTCCTCTGTTAGTGTAGCCAGTAGAGTTATTTCCTTCCTGAAGGCTCGACATATGGTTGAGAAGGGTTGTTTGGCGTATCTTGCTTATGTGCGAGACACCACCGCCGAGTTTTTGATGATTGATTCAGTGCCAGTTGTTTGAGAGTTTGCAGATGTCTTTCCTTTAGACCTTCCGGGCATGCCTCCGGATCGAGATATCAATTTTTGTATTGATGTAGCTCCAGGCACTCAGCCTATTTCTATTCCTCCGTACCGTATGGCTCCGAAGGAGTTGAAGGAGTTGAAGGAGCAGCTTGAGGAGTTGTTGGCTAAGGGGTTTATCAGGCCGAGTGTATCGCTGTGGGGTGCTCCAGTTCTATTTGTAAAGAAGAAAGATGGGTCTATGCGGATGTGTATTGATTACCGCCAGTTGAACAAGGTTACCGTTAAGAACAAGTATCCATTGTCGCGCATCGATGATTTGTTTGACCAGTTGCAGGGTGCCAGGGTATTTTCTAAGATTGATTTGAGATTGGGGTATCACCAGCTGAAGATTCGAACTTCGTATGTTCCGAAGACTGCTTTTCGTACGAGATATGGCCACTATGAGTTCTTGGTGATGTCCTTTGGCTTGACTAATGCCCCGGCAGCATTTATGGACTTGATGAACAGGGTGTTCAGGCCGTATATTGATTCCTTTGTCATCATCTTCATCGATGACATCTTGATTTACTCATGTAGCCAGGGCGAGCACGAGCAGCATTTGAGAGTTGTGCTCCAGACTTTGCGGAAACAGAAGTTATATGCTAAGTTCTCCAAGTGTGAGTTTTGGTTGGATTCCATGGCATTCTTAGGGCATGTGGTATCTGGAGAGGGTATCAAGGTTGATCCTAATAAGATTGAGGCAGTTCAGAGTTGGCCACGTCCTACTTCAGTGATAGAGATCAGGAGTTTCTTGTGTCTAGCAGGCTACTACCGGCGATTTGTGGAGGGATTTTCATCCATTGCAGCCCCATTGACTAGATTGATTCAGAAGAATACTCCATTTCGGTGGTCTAACGAATGTGAGGCGAGCTTTCGAAAGCTCAAGACTGCATTGACTTCGGCACCAAATCTAGTATTGCCTTCCGGTTCAGGGATGTATACGGTGTATTGCGATGCTTCACGCATTGGCTTGGGGTGTGTGTTGATGCAGAAAGGGAGAGTTATTGCTTATGCTTCGCGCCAGCTGAAGGGTCATGAGAAGAATTACCCTGTACACGATTTGGAGTTGGTGGCGATTGTTCATGCTCTTAATATTTGGAGGCATTACTTATATGGGGTGTCTTGTGAGGTTTATATAGACCACCGCAGCTTGCAGCACTTGTTCAAGCAGTGTGATCTTAATTTGAGGCAGCGCAGGTGGCTTGAGTTACTAAAGGATTACGACATCACCATTCTTTACCATCTGGGCAAGGCGAATGTTGTAGCGGATGCTTTGAGTAGGAAGGCGGAGAGTATGGGTAGCTTGGCTTATATTGCAGCTGAGGAGGGACCTCTAGCCTTGGACATTCAGTCCTTGGCAAACCGCTTGGTGAAGTTAGATCTTTCGGAGCCTCGTCAAGTTCTAGCTTATGTGGTTAATCAGTCTTCATTATTGGGGGAGATCAAGGCTCGACAGTATGATGATTTGTGTTTGGCAGAACTATGAGAGACAGTGGTTCAGGGTGGTGCCATGGAGGTTACTATTGGAGAGGATGGTGTTCTGCGACTTCAGGGTCGTTTGTGTGTTCCTAATGTTAATGGCTTGAGGTAGAGGATTCTAGAGGAGGCATACAGTTCTCAGTATTCTGTTCATCCTGGTGATACGAAGATGTATCGTGATTTGAAACAGCATTTCTGGTGGAGGCGGATGAAGAGGGACATTGTGGAGTATGTGTCTAGGTGTCTTAATTGCCAGCAGGTTAAATATGAGCATCAGAGGACAGGAGACCTACTTCAGCAGATGCCCATTCCTGAGTGGAAGTGGGAGCGCATTACTATAGACTTCGTGGTTGGGTTGCCTCTGACATTGCGAAAGGTTGACGTAGTTTGGGTTATTGTGGATACATTGACCAAATCGGCGCATTTATTTCATGTGGCTACTACTTATACTTTTGAGAGGTTAGCTCAGATCTACATTCAAGAGATAGTCCAGTTACACGATGTACCAGTGTCCATTATATCAGATCGAGGTCCTCAATTCACCTCGCACTTCTGGAGAGCATTGCACAGAGAGATGGGTACTCAAATAGATCTCAGCACAACATTTAATCCACAGACTGATGGTCAGTCAGAGCGTACAGTTCAGATATTGGAGGACATGCTCAGAGCATGTGTGCTTGACTTTGGAGGCCAGTGGGACCAGTTCTTGCCTTTGGCCGAGTTTTCTTACAATAATAGTTATCAGTCCAGCATCGAGATGGCTCCATTTGAGGCTTTATATGGTCGGCGATGTCGTTCTCCTATCGGGTGGTTTGAGCCTGGTGAGGCTAAGTTGTATGGTACGGACCTAGTGATAGATGACCTAGAGAGGGTGAAGTTGATTTAGGAGAGGCTTCACACAGCACAGTCCAGACAGAAGAGTTACGCGGATCAAAGGGCACGTGATGTGTCATTTATGGAGGGAGATAAGGTTCTGCTTAAGGTTTCGCCGATGAAGGGTATTATGAGATTCGGGAAGAAGGGTAAGTTGAGCCCGAGGTTTATAGGTCCTTTCGAGGTATTAAGGTGAGTTGGAGAGGTCGCTTATGAGCTTGCCTTAACTCCCAGCTTATCCGGAGTCCATCCAGTATTCCATGTATCCATGCTCTGGAGATATCACGCCGATCTTTCTCACATGGTTGATTTCCGCACTATTCAGTTGGATGAGAGGTTGGGATACGAGGAGGAGTCAGTTGCTATTATTGATAGACAGGACCGCCAATTGAGATCTAAGAGAATTTCTGATGTAAAGGTCCAGTGGCGGGGCCAACCGGTCGAGGAGGAGACTTGGCAGTCAGAGGAGGACATGCGGAGCAGATATCCACACTTATTCAGCACATCAGTCATGATTCTAGACCCGTTCGAGGACGAACGTTTGTTTAAGAGGTGGAGAATGTAACAACCCGACCGGTCATTTTGCGTATTCGGACACCGTTCCCCTATATAAGACTTTCCGTAGCGGCTTATTGCGATTTGTGACTTGCAGGGACCGGTGGTTCGGGGTTTGGAAGTGTTTAGAATAGTATAGGAACACTTGGTTCCTTAAGGTTGGCTTTTGAGGCCAAGTTTTACTTCGGTCAACATTTTGAGTAAACGACCTCAAAATTGAGTTTCGACAATTCCAGTAGCTTCGTATGATGATTTAGGACTTGTACGTAAGTCCGGAATGGGTTTTGGATGACCCGGGAGCGTTTCGACGCCAAATAGCGAAATAGAGTTTCCTTAAGTTTGAAATTTGGTTTAGAACGTGATTTTTTGTTATCGAGGTCCGAACGGAATTCCGAGACCGAGAATAGTCTTGTTATGTCATTTGTGTCTTGCTCGCAAAATTTGGTGTCATTCCGAGTAGTAAAGGTCGGTTCGGCACATTGAAACCAAATTCTAGAACTTAGAAATTCTTAAGTTTGATCCTAGGGGTTTTGAAGGGCGATTTTGAGTTTTAACATTGTTTTGGTTGTTCCGAAGGCTCGAGGGAGTCCGTAATATGATTTGGGATTTGTTGGTATAATCGCACAGGGGCTCGGGTGGGCCCAGGTGCCTCCTGGACACCAATCGAGGCCAAAACACTAGTAGCTTCAGCTGCTGGTGCACCATATCTGGTGTGACCGCAGGTGCGGTTGCCCAGATCGCAGGTGCGATACCGCCTCTGCGGTCAAGCCATCGCAGGTGCGACCCCAGGGGAGTTAGCCCAAAACTACAGGTGCGGGATTTCTTCCGCAAGTGCGGCCACAGGCCTCCTTTGCATTTCCGCAGGTGCGACCATTTGGTCGCTGGTGCGGTCCAAGAGTCGCAGGTGCGATATCACTGAAGGTAATGATCTCATTTAATACGGGATTTGGCCATTTTTCACCATTTCTTCTCCTCCATTGGCGATTTTGAGAGCTTTCAAGAGGGTATTCGGCCTAGCCACTAAGAGGTAAGTAATTTCCATCTAAATGTTATATTATTACACCAAAACTTAGGTAGATTAACATCAAATTTGTGAAAATCGAAGGGGTTAGGGTGAAAACCTAGGGTTGATGAACTTTAGGGAATTTCACCACTTTTCTACCATGAAATCATGCAAAAACTAGTTAGTAATGACCCTTAGGCTATGGGTGAGTGTTATCTTTGAAAATTTTCGGAATCCGAGCGTGTGGGCCCGGGGGTGTATTTTGGGATTTCTTCAAGAATAGTGAATTTACTAAATACGTAGGAGAATTTTCATACCTTGCGCATGATTGACATATTTATATATCATTTGACTAGTTTCGAGTCCTCGGGTGTAAAGTTTGGAGTTTCGGGTAGGGAGGCACTGCAAGCAATACAGGAGAAACTGCAACTTAGTCATGGGGATCCCATAATGCAGAAAGAGGAACATGAGAAATACCCAAAAATTAGATAATCTTCTTATTTTGTTGAGATATATCTTCAGCAAAAGAGCAAAGCTAATTGGATCCAACTTGGTGATGATAACACAAGATATTTTCACTCCATCATTAAACATAGAAGGTTGAAACAAGATGTTACACAGCTGAAGGATGAGCAAGGAAAATGGCAGTCTGATCCTGACATAGTTGTTCAAATCTTTGTGGATTATTATACTAACGTTCTAGGGAAGCAGGAAAGGACAAGAGCAAAAGCATTAAGTGGATTTATAAGGAAAGTACCCGCCCTCTCACTTGAGAAACAAGATGAGATTCTGAAACCTTTTACTGAGAAAGATGTCAAGGATGCTATATTCCATATAGATAAACACAAGAGTCCAGGGCCGGATGGATATGGAAGTGGATTCTTTCAATTAGCATGGCCAATAATAGGGAAGGAGGTAACTGCATCAGTGCTGGAATTATTTCACAATGGACAGTTGCTGAACAGAATAAATGCAACCTGCATAGCACTAATTCCTAAGATCAGTGCTCTTGAACAAGCAAGTCAGTTTAGACCTATTGCATGTTGCAATGTCTTGTACAAATGCATTTCCAAAATGCTGTGCTCTTGACTTAAAGAAGTTGTGGGTCACCTTGTTGCTGATAACCAATATGCATTTGTTCTTGGGAGATCAATGCTGCACAATGTGCTCATCTGTCATGATATTCTCAGACACTACAACAGGAAGACTTCTCCAAGATATTTAATGAAAATCAATTTTAGGAAAGCGTATGATATGGTTAATTGGGAGTTATTGGAGGAGATATTAGAGGGATTCAAATTCCTAGGAAAGTTCATTAAGTTGCTGCTGACATGTGTGACTATTCTTAAATTTTCAATCAATGTAAATGGTGAAAATCATGGGTACTTTGAAGGTTGGTGTAACGATCCGACCAGTCGTTTTGAGCCCTAGCACGTTCTTTGGCGGTTCGAGACCATGAGCAGCTTCACTTCAGGTATTATGACTTGTACGCATGGTCGGAATTGAATACCGGGAGTTTTGGAGTTGATTTATAAAGAGAGTTCTCATTCCAGAAGCTTAAAGTTGGAAGAATCGACTAAGGTTGGATATTTGAGTAAACGACCTTGGAATCAGGATTAAGTTCCAACAGATTCGTATGATGATTTTGGACTTGGGCATATGTCTGTATCGATGATTGGATGACTCGGGAGTTTTTTGACGCCTATTAAGGAAGTTGGCATTTTGGAAGAATTTCATAAAGTTGGGTTGAGGTGTATTTCAATGTTATCGATGCCCGTTTGAGATTCTGAGTCTGGGAATAGCCCCGTATGGTGATTTTGGTATTGGGAGCGTGTTCAGAAGTGGAGGTCCGTAGGTCATTTTGGGGTCATTTGGCGAAAGTTAGAAATTTAAAAGTTTTTGAGAAGTTTGACCGGAAGTGGACTTTTTGATATCAGGGTCGGATTCCAATTCCGGAGGTCGGAGTAGATCCATAATGTTGAATGTGACTTGTGTGCAAAATTTGAGGTCAATCGGACGTGATTTGATAGGTTTCAACATCAAATGTAGAAGTTGGAAATTTTAAAGTTCATTATGCTTGAATTGGAGTGCGATTTATATTTTTGGCATTGTTTGATGTGATTTGAGGCCTCGAGCAGGATCGTGGGATGTTATGGGACTGGGTCGTGTGATTGGACCGGGGGGGCTCGGGTGTGTTTCGGGGTGATTTCAGATAATTTCAGGCTGTTTTGCAATGGCTAATGCTAGAGTCTAGTCTTGTTCTTCCCGTTCGCGAGGATCCTCTCGCGTTTGCAAAGAAGGATTTGGCTTCAGGGACTTTTTTCTTCGCGTTCGTGAAGGGAGACTCGCGTTCGCGAAAAAGAAAAATGTTTGTTGCGCAAGTCTGACTTCGGAGGCTTATATCTCACAATCTAAAAGGAATTCTGAGATGATGTAAAACAAAAGGTTGTATCTCTTTGTGTCTAGTTTTTAAAAAGATAAACTATTTAGCATTTGGATTTGTGTACAAAGAGTTATGGCTGGTACACTACGGGGTGTCCGGTAAGATAAAGAAGAAATTTTTGTTGCATAGGGCTGGATTTGGCAGGTTATATCTCAAAATCTATAAGGAATTGGGAGATGAGCAAAACATGAAAGTTGTAAACTTGGAGTCTAGTTTTCAAAACATTAAACCATTTGTCATTTGGAGTTTTGTGCAAAAAGTTATAATCATTATACTAGAGGATGTGTGAGAAGAGTTTGAAAGTGACTTTTTGAGAAATTTGTTCATCGCGAACGCGATGGGTGTCTCGCGAACGCAATGAAGGATCGCCTGGGTAGTGTATAAGTTTGTAAAAATGGGTTTGGCTCATTTCATCTCATTTCCTCCATGGGAGCCGACCTAGGAGCGATTTTGGAGCTCCATCTTTATCATCCATGTCAAGGTAAGTGATTTCTACATATTTCAAGTTAAATACTTGGATTATATATATTTTTTAACATGGAAATTCGTGGAAAATTAGTGAAAACTTGGGGTTTTGATAGAAAACCTAAATATTGGTATTTTTGGATTTTGACTATGAATTTGGGCATGAAATTGAGAGTTATATATTTGAGTTAGTGAGGCTATGGGTAAAGTTTATCTTCGAAAAATTTCGGAATCCGAGCACGTGGGGCCGAGGGTCACTTTAATCGACTTTTCGATCGGGGTTAGAAATTGTTATAAATTGGATTATAATTAGTATTTGAGTATATATATTTATTGGTTTGCACAATTATTGGCTAGTTTTGGGGCGTTGTGCATCAATTTGCGTCATCGGAAGAGCTTGGAAGCCGGTTATGGAACTTCGGAGCGAGGTAAGTCTCCTTTCTAACCTTGTAAGAGGGAATTGTCTCCATAGGTGAAATAATTAATTATGTGCTACTATTTGTTGGGGGCTACGTACGCACCAGGGTGACGATAGTCCGTACGTAACTACTAGTTATGCCTATGTCCGGGTAGTTTTAGGCTTACATCCTCCTTTGTTGTTATTATATTTGATTTGTGTTTATTGTTTGCTTTGAGAAGAAGCTGGATTGAGCATACTTATTAAATATTTTTGAAAGGAATCGAAAATTGTTATAAAAATGAAAATCTTGAAAGTTTTCATTGAAAGGTCATGTTTTGAAAAGAAATGGAAGAATACTTTAATATCTCGAGAAATCTTCGTGTAACTGCGTCGCATGTATGATTTGCGAGTGGGGTAAGTCCTAATACCACGCTCATATGGGATCGATCCGTTCGTCTCGGCAGGATTTATGTACCACACTCTCATGGTAGCGGGTCGTTCGCCTCAGTAGGTTAATAGATGCATCTATGGTTCACGCTGTTCGACCCTTCGGCAGTGCACAATTTACTTTTATGTTGGATCTGGCCGTGCTGTCACGGCCCAGATTTCCAACCTTAGGGATAATGATGGCCCCTAACACCACACTTGCTAGGCAAGACAATGTTAGAATTCGAGTATCTGATTCCCTTTGATTGTTTTATTAAGCATCAATAAATAAATTTAAAGTAAACTAAATGTAGATAATTTTCACAGATGAAAATACTAAACCATTAAATAAAAACGAACCACGAGCTAATTATATAAATATATTTAGAACTACCTCAGAGTCTGGTGTCACAATTCACGAACTACTAAATAATACAACAAATAATGGGCTGAAAGAAATAATATAATTATTCTGAATATAATAAAACAGCCTTATGAAAATAGGAGAAGACTCTCGGGATCTGCGAACGCCGGCAGATATACCTCGTGTCTCCGAATAAACGAATAACCTCTCTAAATATCTCTACTGCTGGTCGGTATCTGGATCTGCACAAAAGAGTGCAGAGTGTAGTATCAGTACAACCGACCCCATGTACTGAGTAAGTGCTGAGCCTAACC
Organism: Nicotiana undulata; assembly: GCA_005239495.1. NCBI lineage: Eukaryota > Viridiplantae > Streptophyta > Magnoliopsida > Solanales > Solanaceae > Nicotiana > Nicotiana undulata. The sequence continues at coordinate 26,947 of ML261956.1, forward strand.
TCGACGAAGTAGTGACGAGTCTACGGCGGGGCATTAATATCATATAACTTGTGACAATAATATATACAATAACGAAATAAAACAATTCTACACGAACAAGAAAAATATAACTGAGACAATAAATATAAAGCAAGAAGAAAATCTAAACCATTAATTAAGTACTGCAACAAAATAAAATAATTCAGCCGCCTTTCCCAGGCCTCAGCTATAACAAATACTCAAGTAAATCTCCAAACTTCCAAACCTTACTTTAAAATAATCACATGTGTTAAATATGAGGAAAACTGTAGAGTAAATCAAGAATTTCCAAATCATTTAAAGTTTAAAAATAAGTAAAACACCATTACTCCCCATTTTCACCGTCTTGTTGCGGCGTGCAACCCAATCCCACCTATTCACAATATCACAATCAATTATCCACCCTTATCACACCAATAATTCACCCTTATCATACCAATTATCCACCCTTATCACCCCAATTATCCACCTTTATCACACAAATTATCCACCCTTATCACACTAATTTATTCACCCTTACCACACCAATTTATTCACCTTTATCACACCAATTTATTCACCCTTACCACACCAATTTATTCACCCTTATCACACCAATTTTTGATTCAAAAGTTTCAAATAGAAAAAAATGTAACCCGTAAACTTTAAACAACAACAATGTAAATAGTCAAAAAAACTACTCAACATTTCTGTGCCCAAGAGAACCAAATACACAACCAATATTCATCCAAAATAATCAAATAATATTTAACAGCAAAGTAATGGGGCCTAGTAGTCATGAAAACAATAACTAACAAAGAACAATTAAGATCGGGATCAATTAAATTGGGAACGAGGGAAGGATCATGTTTAACAGGCCATTTGGGTGGTGCATAGATACTCGCCACCTCACCTATACACCACGCCCATGAATTTCACATAGCAAATAAGTGGGGAGTCATATTCCCTCAAGTCAAAGTTAGACCAAACACTTACCTCAATTTCGCAGGCCACTCACTGCTCAATTACTGCTTTTCCTCTTGAATTCACCTCTAACTTGCTCGAATCTAATCATAATTAATTCAATATAATAAATCTATGCTAAAGGAACTGACTTTATTGAAAAATATAATTTTTCCTATGTTTTCTAAAAATAAAGTGAAAACCCGACCCCGGGACTGCTTGGTCCAAACTCGGGGTTCGGACAAAATTACGTTTACCCACGAACCCAAATATGCTATTAGTTTCGAAATCGGACCTCAATTTGATATAAAAATTCAATTTTTACAAAATTCCCTAATTCTACTCAAACCCTCAATTTTTACCATGAAAATTCCTAGTTTTTGCTTTAAAAGTGATGAAAAACAGTAAGGAATTGAAAGAACGGAGTTTAGAATTGATTACCAATTACTTGGGGATGATAATTATTGAAGAAAATCGCTATTAGGGCTGAAAACCTCGAAAATATGGTGAAGAAGAAGGTCTGCCCGATTTTTAAAAGAGTATTTATATTGCTGGGCAACAGACCTATGCGTTCACACTGGGGGGTGCGTTCGCATAGAANATTAAATACTTGTGCACTGACAACTGTCACGACCCAAATTCGTATTCAGGTCGTGATGGCGCCTAAAACCGGAGTCAGGCAAGCCAACACTAGTTTGCTAACGAAATTACTTGAATTTATGGGATGTTCAAACACTTGACCAGTTTTAATTTAAGAAGTCCTTTAATGAAAATGAGGAAGTGAGGCAAAGTGATTTAAAGTAACTCCAAAAAAATCATTTGCCAGCATAAAACAGAGTAGCATAATACTAGTGAATCAACTACGTGTGCCAAGACCTAGTGTCACAAGTCCACAGGCGACTAGTGGAATATATAAAATAAACAAAATAGATGTACAACTGTCTGGAAGGGTAGACAGACTACCCAACAATAATGGAAACTCCACAGTGCTACTGAGGAACGCCAGGAAGAGCAGCTCACCGTGTAGTCTAATCCAGATAGTATTCTCAGTGACGGACACCGGAATAGTGACCAGGTGCAACAGCCTCAGAACCTGTACAATTAAGTACAGAAGTGTAGCATGAGTACATATAAATAAATATGTACCCAATGAGTATCCCGTCTAAACTCGAAGAAGTAGTGACGAGAAGTAGACGTGATACTTACTAGGGTCAATAACCAACAATATGAATAAATAAGGATAGACAGGAAAAGTAGTCATGAAATTGCAAGGCATGAAGTATCAATTATATAAAACTGCAATTTATTCTCATGAGTCAAACAATAATTACCACAAAAGTCTCAAGTTTACCTTACACGTAGGGAAATTTATTTAATAATAACAAGACTCTCAGTCAAATACATAGCACATAATATGCCAAAGTGTACGGCCGAAGCGACGCAAAAATAAATGTGCACTGCCGAGGGTCGAGCGGCACGAACCATAGATGCATCCATTACCCCGCTCGCGAATCGATCATGCGACGCAGTTGACATAAATATAGGGCTACCCCGCTCGCGAATCATACATACGACACGGGTGCTCGTAGACATACACAGAATTTGTCAGGAAATTCAGGAATTTATCATGGATTATTCTTAAATTCAGAGATTTAGGCACTTAAACTTACACATAGCCTCCTAATATTCTCATGTAAATTTCAAGGATAATAAGCAACCAGGAACACATGTAAAAATACAGGTAAGGCACATAAAGGCATGCTTGTGAAATCCTAAATTCTACCCGATACAACATAGTAGTAGCTACGCACGGACTCTCGTCACTTTGCGCGTACGTAGCCCCCGCAAATAAGGACAATTAAATCATTTACATTTACCTATGGGGACAATTCCCTCTTACAAGGCTGGAAAGGAGACTCACCTCGCGTAGAACCTACTTCCTGGGGTCAAGAACGTGATTCTTGAAGTAGGCAGCATTCAATGATCTAAGGTCCTTCTTTAACAACTTCAGTTTTTCACAACTTGCGTCATTTGATACCCCTCTATTTGAGTGTTCCATCTTCTACTAATCACCTCAAGGAATTGAGGGTGTTGTGCCCACACATTACAGATTTAAATGACTTCCTAGATCTTTGTTTATCTTCAGCCAACACTATCTTCACTGGGCAGTGATCACTAATACCTTCTGTAAGAAATTTAGCTTTACACAATGGCATATTGTCTGGCCATTCCTCGTTAACAAAAGCCCAATCAATCTTAGAATGAATTCTCTGCTCAACATGTGTATCATTCCAAGTATATCTGTTCCCTTGATGTGGTAGTCAAGTAGTCCACATGCTTCAATACAATTACTAAACTCCACTACCTCTGCCAAACTCACTGATTTCCTCTAATTCTATCTTCCACATTAAAGAAAGAATTGAAATCTCCCACAGCCATCCAAGGCATAGTACTATTGCTCAGGAGATTACTCAGATCATCCACAGCTCCTTCCTCTTTTGCTTTGTATTAAAATTATATATAAAGACCGCCCCAAACATAAGTTGTTGAGGAATTTACTAAACCTCACAAGCTATCATTTGTGGGGTAGTACTAACAGGCTTTACATTGTAATAGTCAGGTCTCAAAACTACACATATCCTCTCATTATAGTGAGCATTTAGGTTGGTAATATAGTTCTAACCACTAAACAATATGTTTGTTGTTTGTTTGATTTTCACCTTTTTTATTTTTATTTCTAACAATCCAATCAGTCCTACCCTTTTTTCACTGCAGAGGCATTGGACTTCCCTCTGCTTATTAGGGGCAGTAAGCCCCCCTAACATTCCAAACTAGGCAATTAACCATTCCCAGTATGGGGAACGATTTGGCCTCCCATATTGCCTTCAGTCTCACTTCCTTGCTTAGTTAATCCAGGATTATTTAGTACCTGGAAAGAAATAGAATTCATTATAGTTTGACAATGTTGTAGCTGACTCTTACCAATCCTCAAGGGTGTAATCCAGCTATTAGTGCTCCCTTCAGTCACCTTGGACTCCTAGTAATCTTGTGCTTGTTTTTCCTTTGCTTCGTTGTTCTTCTGTTGAAGTACTATTGTTGATTGTTCATCCTCTCTTTTTTCCGGGGGATTCTTCTTCCTACTTGCCTTCTATGAGTGCCCATACTTTTTACAGAATTTGCACAACGTAGGTTTCCAGTCGTGCAAAACCCTTTGTTTAATTACGATGCCTTTCTCATTCCTGAATAATAATTCATTTGGCATGTCTGCTATCACGATCCAATTTAGCCTCCGAAAGATATCGTGACGGCACCTAGTCTCTACGACTGGGTAAGCCTAATATATAGGGAAAACTTTAATAAAAACACAAGAAATAAAGAAAATAAGGGCATAATCTAAATAGCAAAATAGTGTCGCTCGGCTCATACAAAATATTCTCCCAATGACTCGGAATGTCACAAAGTCACAAGCTTCTAATAACTACTATTGGTCTAAACAAGTCTGGAAGTACATAACTCTAGACAATGGAGTAGAAGGGGACTCTGAGGATTCTGCGGACGTGGCAGAAATACCTTGTAGTCTCCTAGAATCAGTAGCAAATACTATCCTCGAGGTTGATAGCTCGTACCTGATTCTATACACAAAAACATGTGCAGGAAAGGGCGTGAGTACACCACATTGGTACCTAGTAAGTTCCAAGTCTAACCCCGGTCAAGTAGTGACGAGGTCAGGTTAAGGCCCTACTAGAGTAAATATAATCAATTTAAAACAATAAAAGAGATAAGTAAACTCCACAGTACATAGTTAAAGAAAATGTTCGAAAACTTAACAGCCAAGGGAGCCCTCGGCTCAGAACAAGGTAAACACAAGGTGGAATCTCCCGGGATCCCATCCCGTAGTTCCAGATGATTATGCAGTACATGGGGATCTCCCAGAATACGTCGGTAGTCCCAAAATAAATATGCAGTGCTGGGAGATCTCCCGGAATACGTCTGTAGTCCCAATTTAATTATGCTGTACAGGGGGATCTCCCGGAATACGTCTGTAGTCCCAACTTAAATATGCAGTACAGTGGGATCTCCCAGAATACTTCCGTAGTCCCGACTTAAATATGCGATGCACGATAAAATGACAGGTATGGCATCAAATTATACAGTTCATCTAATCACAGAAAAGGGGGGGGGAATAGTAACCTAACTAAACATGGCGCACAGAGTATCAAATAGACAATTAGACACGTAAGCATGCTTTTCTAATCTAAGCTAAACAATTTAACATATTACTGTAATTTATTAGGAGAAAAACAATTTATGATTTAAGAAGGAAAATGGGATTTTTGCAATAACGGCATGTGTACGTACTCGTACCTCACGTGCACGACTCCCACACATCACATAATATCAATCATCCTAAGGGGAAGTCCCCAACACAAGGTTAGGAAAGCGACATACCTCAACCGCTCAAATCAACTTGAAATCACGTTCTTTCCACAAGTGCCCGACTCCAAATGGCCCAAATCTATTCAAATTAATTGCATAATGTAAATATAACTTTAAGTAACTAATTCAACTAATTAATTCAATGCTAAAATGCGAAATTAGAAAAATCGCCCCAAAAAGTTCCTCGGACCCACGCCTCGGAATCGGGTAAAATTTACAAATTATGAACACCTGTTCACTCACGAGCACACTCAAACAAAAATCATCAAAATCCGACGTCAAAATCTCATTAAATTCTCGAATTTTCAATTGAGGGACCTTTTCCCCCCTTTTCAAACTTTTACCCTCAAGTTCCTTAATTAAAAGAGAAAAACAACAATAGATTATTGTACTATGACCAAAATAGAGTTAGAATTCGTTACCCAATGATTCTCCTTCAAAATCCCTCGAGAAATCGTCTCCCACAGAGCTCTAAATCAATTTTTGTGTTATGAAATTTCAAACCCTCGAACTTCCTATTTCTACCCAGCGATTTCCGCATCTGCGGTTCATGGGGCCGCTCATGCTCTCCCGCACCTTCATAAAAGGCATCGCAAGTAAGAAAACAAATTATCTGGGTTGGGATGCATATGCGGGTCGCATCTGCGGTCCCTGATGCCTTGGCCCTCTTCTGCTTCTGCAATTACCAAGCCGCTTCTTCGGCGCCGCACCTGCGGTCCAACATCCGCAGATGCAAAAACAACAAGTTCAACACATCAGAAAATTGCCTAAGTCCAAATTTCTTCCCGTTGAGCATCCGAAACACACCCGAGGCCCCCGGGACCTCAACCAAACCTACCAACCAGTCCTATAACATCATTCGGAATTATTCGAGCCTTCAAACCACATCGAATAACACCAAAAACAAGAATTAAAGATGAATTCAAGTCTAAGAACTTAGCATTTTTCTAAAATCTACAAACGATGCCGAAACATGTCAAACCTGGTCCGAATGACCTCAAATTTGACACATAGGTCACAAATGACACTACGAACCTACAGACACTTCCAATTCCATTCCGAGCTCGATATCACAATTTTCTCTATCGGCTAAAATCGCCGAAAATCTAACTTTCGCCAATTCAAGCTTAAATCTAATACAAACCTCCAAAACACATTCCAGACGTGCTCCTAACCCCAAAATCACTCAACGGAGCTAATGGAGTCGACGGAATTCCATTCCGGATTTGTCTTCCCAAGTTCTGACTATAGTCCAATTTCTAAGGCTTAAACTCACAATTAGGGACTAAGTGTCCCAAAACTCTCTGAATTCCATAACTAATCACTCCGGCAAGTCCCAATAGCAGAAACAAGCGTGGGGAAAGCAGTTATTTGGGGATCAGGGCTCTAACTCTCAAAACGACCGGTCGGGTCGTTACATCTGCATCCATGTTAACTTTAACGAGCAATCTGGCAAAATTCAATCCAACCTTCTTTTATGTATTGTGCTCCACCATTAGAGGCTTCCCCCCAAACTACCAATCTTACTCAATATTTTTGGCTCCAATATTTGAAATCCAGCCTAGGGAACTTGATCCATATAGGAACAGTGAGTAATTCTTCTCTTGTAAACTCTATTTATAATTAACAAACCATTTATAGTTAAAGCTTGAAAAAATGAAGTTACGCATAACTATTAATGGTTTGTTATCAAAGTGGTATATACCCCCTGTATAACTTCATTTTTCCCCATTTCACTATCAAACCTAACCAATATGATCCCGTTTTTAAGCATAACTATGTTATTCAGCCCATGCTTTGCCCAAATTCTCTGTATGTACCCATTAATAACAACAAATGGGGGATGGGCACCCAACATATAGCAAACTACAGAATTTCGCCAATACTCAATCTCAGATTTAATATCCTTCGATTCAATTTCAATAATAGGTGTATCCCCATGCAAAGTAGGAGAAATATACTCTAATTTGAAGCCTGCATTTGAAAATTTTAAAATATCAAAGTTATCCCAAATTGATGCATTCTTCCCCGCTTCTTCCTCTTCATCTACCTGATCAGCCCACGATTTCTTTCTAGAGCTTCCTTTCTCATTATTCTCTACATTACTCGAGGATTGAATCACTTCTTCCCTTTGTTTTTGGACATGTGATTTCTTAGTTTTCTCGACAACTCAAAAATTATTTTATTGTATTATGATATTATGAATATAACATTAATAAAAGAGATGTTGCATGGAATAATAACATAACATATATCTATATAATAATTAATAACCGCAATTCAATATAGATGGATATATACCCCATCTATATGTTTCTCTTCCTGCCATATTTCCATTCAATTTGGAATACTTGAACAGTCGATTCTTTTTTTTATCTTCACTTTCGCCTGAAAGCGGAGTTCTATTCGTAGAGTACATTGAATGTACAGAATGGGCTATAACAGAGTTTCTCTTATTCGAAGCTTTCTGTGGAGATAGGTTTCCAGTTCGTGAACCAAATGTCTCACCTGGCGACTCCAGACTTGAGTCCCGGAACCCTTTCGATTCACGGAATGTGATCTGGGACACGATGGGAGTTTGCGTGTCTCGGTAGGAAAGAGATCACCAGAGTAAAATCCCAAAACGCCAAATACTATATAACTAATTCAACTAAATTCATCATCTTTATATATTTTGAAGATATTGAATTAAATTATTGTATTAATGTAATAACATTTATTATAATCATTTGAACAAATATTGCATTTATTTTAACATCAATTGATATTTTTCAATAATTTATTCTTTTTACACATTTTATACTAATTGACGCGATGTACACATGCAACGCACGTACACTAAAACTAGTACAATAATAAAAGCACGAAGGCTTCCCTTAAAAATAGATTCATATTGAAAAAAATTGTAATTTAATAATTATGTTCCTAATATTTAGGAATTTGAAATCATCTAAAAGATTTCTTATTTGAACTATGTAAAAACTCCTATATTGTCACGACCCAAAATTCACTAGTCGTGATGGCACCTAACCCAACCCGCTAGGTTAGCCAACTAATAATTATCCAATTACAACAATATTTAATAAGACAATTAAGTAAAAGAAATTATCTAAATCTTATACATTTTCCAAGGACTGGTAGTACAAATCATGAGCTTCTAAGATTAGAATTTACAAAGCTAGTACGAAATAAATACATCATCTGTTCGAAATGTACATAAATAGATTTTTTTTTATGAATCTAAGGCTACCATGAACAAGAAGCAGCTACAACTGGAACGCAAATATGTCTTCAATTCCAGCTCCCGTCTATCACAGCAACATCAGCAACCATCATCTATGCACAAGGTGCAGAAGTGTAGTATGAGTACAACTGATCCCATATACTTAATAAGTAATAAATATAACCTTAGATTAAAAGGAGTGACGAGCTGAAACAAAGGTCGGACCCAATACCAATAGCCAACAATAGTCCATAACAATGTAAAGCAAATAATAAAAGAAGTAACTCAAATGCTCAGCTCAATCATGATTTCTGAAAATAGTTCTGCCTTTCAAGTATATTAGTGAAAACCCAAGTCGTTACCGAAGTAGCAAAAAATATGAGTAAGTTTGAAAACTGTAGTTTTTTCCCCAAAAATCCTATCAACAATAAATAAGGTGTTTCGTTTTCCTTCCAGATAGCAAGTGTAAAATACATCTCTATGCCCATATGTCAACATGCGTGAGAAGTCATTTGACGGGATATCGTACAACATGAAGAAAATACATCTCTATGCCCATATGTCAACATGTGTGAGAAGTCATGAATGACGTGATACCGTACAGCATAAGGAAAATACATCTTTATGCTTGTATGTCATTTGTGCATGTCAATGCAATGTATCTCAGAGATGAACTCATGTACTCACACTCTCAGAGTAATCAATCTCACTGTCTCACACTTTCCACTCATCATGCTCAATCACTCAGTACTGTATATGGACAATCCGACCTAGGAAGATCCATCCCGAAATATATACATCAACTAACCATTAGTCACTCAGTACTGAGTAGGGCCAATTCAGCCTATGGGGAAGATCCATCCCCAGGTATAAATGCTTCAGGCAAGATCCATGTCCAGGGAAGATCCATCCCTCAATATAAATCATTTGTGCTCACTAGGGGCATGTGCAGACTCCGGAGGGGCTCCTTCAGCCCAAGCGCTATCATAAATCAGTATCACTAATGTGGCGTGAAGCCCGATCCCATAAATGTCACTCATAATCAGGACCTCTATCACTCAGTCATCAATCTCTACAGTCTCTTGGACTTACACTTCCATGAAACTAGCCTAAAATGGTTATATGATATGTCAATAACTGGTAACAGAGACTGAGATATGATATGCATATGAATGCGTATGACTGAGTATGTAATGCAATAAAAGCAGATAACTTAACAGCAAAAATGGCCTTAGTGGGTCCCAATAGGATAATCATGTAACCTAGACATGGTTTCTAAACATGGATCACAGCTCAATAGCTCAAGTACATAGATATATCATGGTTACAGGTAAGATCAGGTAACAACATAGTACCACAGAAATAACAGAGTCACAATTCACACGGTGCACGCCCACACGCCCACACGCCTGTCACCTAGTATGTGTGTCATCTCAACACCACTCACATAGCATGTAATTCGGGGTTTCATACCCTCGACATCAAGTTTAGAAGTGTTACTTACCTCGAACAAGTCAATTCCAATACCAAGCAAGCCAAGCGATGCTCTAAAAAGTCCATCCCGTATGTACTGACCTCCAAACGGCTCAAAACTAGCCAAAAGAAACTCAAATACATCAAATAATGCCAAAGGGAACAAACCCAATCGAAAAAGGTCGAATCTTCAATCAAAGCCCGAAAATCATCCCAAAAGTCCACTATGTGGCCCGCACCTCGGAACCCGACAAAACTCACAAAATCCGACAATCCATTCCATTACGAGTCCAAACATACTAGTTTTCACTCAAATACGACTCCAAATTGATGCTCAAAACTAGAACACGTTATGAAACTTTAGGCTAAAATCCCCTAATTTTCTCTTTTGGAGCCCTCAATCAAATGCCGAAAACAAAGATAGATTCATGTTATAAAATCAAAAATGAGTATAGAATACATACCCCAGTCCATATGGTAAACGTTTCTTCAAGAATCCCCTCAATCCGAGCTCCATAGCTCCAAAAATATAAAAATAGTTGAAACCCCCGAAATAGAGTACTTTATGATCTGCCCAGGCATTCCTCTTACGCAAACACGGAAACTCCATCACGTTCGCGATGAACAAATGACCTGCCACCAAAATACTATATGCGTTCGCGGCATAAGCCTCGCAAACGTGACACACAGAGAAGACAAAACTACGTGAATGCGATAGAAGGGTGGCAAACGCGAAGAAGAAGCAGCCACAGCCTAGCTCAATCAAATACGCTACGCGAACACGCGCTGGCTTACGCGAATGTGATGCTCAAATTACAGCAACCTACGCGAATGCATCTGAGGAATCGTGAACGCAATGAACAATTTCTCCCTGTCTTCAAACAACTCTACGCGATCGCGATTAAGGAAACCAGATGCCCAAAACTCAGCAGAACAACAATGCAAAAATGAAGGAAAATGGTCTGAAATCAATGTGAAACATGCTCGAGCCACTCGGGACCCCGAACAAATATATCAACCAGTCCCATAATACTGTCACGACCCAATTCCCTCATAGGCTGTGATGGCGCCCAACACCGTTGTTAGGCAAGCCAACACTAGTTAAACTAGTGGTTTCCCGTTTAAATAGATTACTAAGTGGATAACACTTTCTCATTCGTTTGAAAGATTTAGAATTTTTCAAACAGAACATAATTAAATGGAAGCAAATGAGTACAAATCGCAATCATGTAAACAAATCCAAAATCATAAGTCTATTAGTGTGTGTGTTCCAAGACCTGGTGCTACAAGTGTCGCGCCCCCATTTTTCCTCTCCTTTCGGATTAGTCAGGGTTTTTGACATTATTGGGACAACTCATTTCCTTTTGGGAAAAGGGGTATAATGAGTTTGAAGATTCGTCACCTAACAAATTAAGGTGTGTTAGGCACCTACTACAGGTCATTTATAACACTAATTGTACAACCAGAGATTGGGTAAGGGCTTGAAGTTACTTCAGGGGAAGGTGTTAGGCACCCCTCGAAGTCCACAATTGTGGGTCCCGGGCAAATTTACTTTGTGAATTAATCAAACGCAAATAAACAGTCTAAGCACACATATGTAAATAAATAAAGGTTTTAATAGATTAGCAGTCTAAGCACACATATGTAAATGGGTGAAAGGGGTCCTAAGTTATGTATCCTATAGGATCATATCCGTGCAATGCCCAGTAATCACTCCTCAACGAGGGGATACACGTTGCATTAGCGCATAGGTCATCATATCCTTTCCTACCCATTATCCCACCCCTTAGTGGTTATTAAGCGAGTTTTTATTTAACGAACTCTAAGCGTGTTGTTACCCTTCCCTTCCTTGTGGTCCCAAAGGAGTTTAGGACCTCTAAATCTGGGCAGTTCTAGACAACCCCTAAGGTATTTAAAAGGGAAAAATCTAGGCGACAGTCAAATAACAGGTAGGAACAATAGTAGAAAAGAAAGAAGCAGTTAGAAGGGTCATGTTTACCACCACATGTATATAGCAAATAAACATCACGTCTCAAACACAAATGCAGGTAGTTTTAGAAAAGGAACCCTAGGACAAGATGTCTAGGTGAATATTAACATACAGAATATGCAACACTATTTCACAAATTCAATGGCAGGGTCCTAATCAGTTTGCCTACTGATTTTAAGTCCTGTGAAACTTAAGCAGCTTAACACAATCAAAATGCAGTTTCCAGTTTATATAGAGATTGATTACCTAAGGTTTTCCTAGGCGTGGGACTGTATACAATCGTAATTGCAAGAATTTTTAAACAGTTCAGAAGTTGTTTAACCTACAAACATGTTGTTCTAGGTGACACAGACCTTTAAAAGGGGTGATTGGTATCAGTTATACTCAGAAACATACACCTATATGTGAGACTGTTTTCATGCCATTTCATGGGTCAGTTACTTATTTTAATTAAACTAGGCGTATTCAAACGAATGCAAACATAATTCCTAGAACATGGTATCTAAGTGCATACAGGAATGACAGTTTTTGTTATAGTTATTCATTAACCTAATAGCAGGATTTCTAAGCGAAAGTAATTATGCAAAATTAAAGCATGGAATAGTAATATAAAGTATGTTGAAGCAATAAACGTGGAGTCCTAAGAACAGGATATCTAATGCGTGTTTAGCATGATTTTGGATGCAAATGAACACATTAGTCCTAAGACATGGATTCTAATGCAAATTCACAGAATAGAAAACCTATAGCATGCTTTCTACCCAGTGTTATCAACAAGATCGTACAACTACCCTCCCATTTTCACTAGCCACCCCAATATCTATTTACAAATACTTATTACAGACCAATGATTGAATAAATTACATAAACGAAAATTAAATTAACTATAGGGAGCCTGAAGTAGGCCCAAAGCGAACCTGGTAAGGCCAGGCCTTCAATGATCTCAAATTCCAAGGATTTCATAGCCAATTTCATGTCCAGGTGTGTCAGAGTTCCCTAAGGATCTCAAGGATCCCGGGCAGTGCTCACACCTAGACTTTTCATGACAGGGGTTGAATAAGTGCAGTGTGGAATGGCCAGCCCCAGTGTGCCAGAGTTCATAGGGATCTCAAAGGATCCCCAGGAAGCACACACACTGGAGGGGCAAGACCTAAGGACTAAGGAGTAAAGTGAGAGTGCTTGACATAGTTTTGAAAAGGTTTTGACAAGAAGGTGATTCAATAGGTAAAGAAGTTTTTCTGAAAATAGGAACTGATTTGAAACAACTTGAAAACAGTATGAAATACTTTTGAAAATCAACAAAACAGCCTTGTTGGTTATAGAACAAACAAGTCTAGCATCACTTAACAACAAATTCTCACACAGGGGTAGTGGGAGTTGCGGACATATAGAACATATTAATGGGTAGTGGAGCATATAAACAATAGGGGCACAGAAGCATTTTCAAAAGTTTTATAGGATTAAGGAGTTAGTCATACAACTGGTAATGGAGACATAGAGCATGGATCACAGAACAACCATGTAGAAACATATTGCACTGGACAAAATAATCATAGAACCAGAGTTACTTAGAGATATAAGACAACTTAGCAAAGCACATTAAACCAGAATCTAAGTAAACAGATTAGGCAAACGATCAAACTTGCTGACATACATAGAACAAACTAGGTTGAGGCATGCTATATAAAGCAACGGGCAGATCCTTAGACATGCTAATCACAAGTTAACAGGACAGAATTTATACATGCTAGTGATTGAGCAGTGTAGTTCAGGCATGCTAGGTGAAACAATGATTTAGACATACAAGTTATACATTGAAGAACAAGATGTTAAGCAGGAACAAGACTGGAAATCAATGAACTAAAGCAGTAACAGAACACATAGAGTTTTGGACTCGAAATTGAATTAGGACATACCAGTTAAGGAGAGAAAGCACAGAGTATGGAGCAGAAGTTTTATGATAACTAGCCTTGGCTTACAGCCGTGTCACGACCCCAAATCCTAACAGGCCGTGATGGTGCCTATCGTGGAACTAGGCTAGCCAACCATCACATTACTACGCACTTGTTCTCATTTAATAGTTCATAATGCAAAATAAACAGCAATTCAATAAAGAATAATTTATATAGGTCTCACGCCCCCAATAATAACCTAACAACTCTAAACATCCTCCCAGAACTGGAGTCAATAGTCATGAGCATCTAAGAATAATTAAATCTAACTCTGCTAAACTATAATATAAGTCTCTGAATCAAAAGCTAAAAACATAATAAGGAAGGGAAATGGGGAAGTTGTGGACGCTGGACAGCTACCTCGAAATCCCGTGACTGCTGCTAACGAACCTGCGTCACCTACTGCTGCGAGCTCATACCTGGATCTGTGCACAGAGGCACAGAGAGTCTTTATGAGTACGCCAACTCAGTAGTAATAAAAATAAATCACAGTCTGAGAAATATAAAGCACACAAACAAATACACCATTTCACAACAACTATTAAAACATCAAGTCACCAAGTAGTATTCAGCAAATTCATAAGTTCAAAAACCAGTTCCAAACTCCTTTGAAAACAAGTAA
>ML261957.1:0-24211 GCA_005239495.1 Nicotiana undulata
TTTTTTCAGTTCTTCTAAAGGGACAAAAATTATTTTTTTCATTAAGAGATTTTTGTTTAATTATTGGGTTAAACTGTGTCAATAATATTGGCGACTTTAGATATACATCTACATATGTTAGCCCTTTAATGAACAGTTATTTCCCCAACAAAAAAAGAGTTGAAAAATGGTACTTAAAAAATATTGTAACGAGCAAATCTTGGGTAAACGACGAGGATGCAGTGAAGTTGTGCATCCTATATCTGTTGGAATTTTTTATTTGCCCGTTTGATAAAGATAATGTTTCTTTGATAGATCCATTTAGGTTTTATTTGATGGAGACAGGTCATTTTGAATCATACCCTTTGGGTATTATTTCATTCAATCAGGTTATGGATTCAGTTAGACATCGTCTAACCACCGGTGTTCATTCTTATCTGATTCGTGGATGCTCCTTAGCACTGCATGTTTGGCTTTATGAGTGTTGCTCGAATGTCAACCTCGAGATCGCTACGAAGTGTTCTGAATCCATACCTCGAATGTTGAGATGGTCCGCTAACAAGGGACAGATTTGGTTAACTGCCTTCGAAGAGAGGATGATAAAACCTGATTGGGTAAATGTATATTCTTTTAGTTATACATATTTCTACAATTTACTATATTATATCTACAATTATTCTACAATTTATGCCCTGCTGAAAATATCTGTTTTTTTTCAATCAGTTCACAAACATGACGGAGCTTGGAGAGGAGCTTGCGGTGTTTAGCCTGCCTCACAAGATTGAGTTCCAAGATGAACAAGGTGCAGAAGTTCCTAACAATGATTCTCCATCCTTTGAAAGCAAACATTCTGATGTAGGTCAGGAGAAAGAATCTGTGCACAAGAAGTTCCAGAATCTAGAAAAGGGAATTGCGCAGGTATTATTATTTATCTATAATTTGACTACATTATAACTACAATTAACTACATTTAATAACATTCTATACACTAGATATGATTCTGTAGACTGTTTTATTTAGCATTTCAAAATGGTGCCTAAATTGAAGTATATTTGTAGAATTTCATATTTAATCATTATACCACAAACTACTCATACATAATTGATATTTTTTATATATATATTTGAATACATTCACCAACAAACTTTATTTTTTAACTGTTAGGTTGATGCAAAGTTA
Organism: Nicotiana undulata; assembly: GCA_005239495.1. Lineage (NCBI taxonomy): Eukaryota > Viridiplantae > Streptophyta > Magnoliopsida > Solanales > Solanaceae > Nicotiana > Nicotiana undulata. The sequence continues at coordinate 1,159 of ML261957.1, forward strand.
GAAGATTTCAGGAGAACTATATTTGTGGAACTTCGTGACCTTCGTGTTTTCATAGACGCTACGTTGAAAACAGTTATGGAGTTGATTAACAGGAGATACGTCGAGGATGAGGCAAAGGTAAGTGTTGACATAAATTTCTATAAAACTACAAATTTATGACTTTTTTGAAATAATAAACTGTAACAAACAATAAATTTTCAGTTTGCTGGTAGTTCTACAAAAATCAATGACAAACAACAAGGACCGAACAACCAGCATTTTCAGTTTGAAATTGGTGATCAGGTGCATGGAAGCACAAGTGCAAAAAGTACGTACTTCTTTCAATTTAGTTACATTTATTTAACAATATATACATATAGTACAAAACTTTTTTTTAAAGCACCATATGGTTACAAATCAGCTAATAACTACAATTAACAACGATATAAATACAGTATGACTACAATCTGGAAAAACATTCTACATATGGCTATTATTGATTTCTTAACTATAAATGGATACATATTTGTACATTTTAAAGAATTATACTGTTTTTTGCACCTATTCAGTTACATAATGAAGCTGCTATTTGTGCAGAAAATGTACCGGCGCATGTTCAATTACACACAGATTTTCAAGAAGCAGCGGAGGACATTAAAGCACAATCCCCTATACACGGATTGACCGTTGCAGCTCCCACAGAACAAGTCAGCGTCAAAAGAACTGATGAAGGTGAAAGTGCACACAAATTGGACGAAGTTTCTGAAGCATCAGGAATTGAAAAAAAGGACGTCACATTGGACGACTTTGATTTGTCGGAAAACATAATACCCTATTCATCCAGGAAGAACCAGGCAGCCTGGGAAACATGCACGATCACCATTCATACCTCTTTATAGTTCTGGGGGCAGCACGTCTATGGGACCCAAATTTTTCTATCTCAAGCATCCATTCACCACTCTTATAGGGGAAGATGTTGATCCTGAATTGTTAAAGAAGTTAAACAAGTGGTTATACCACACTACAGACAAGTTGTCTTAGAGGTATGTATAGTTACGTTTGACACGTTCATTTCATCAATATAAAGTATTTATATGTAGTTATTTATTTTTATCTTTTATAACTGATTGTATATTTATTTGTTGTTATAGGAGGAAGGCTCCCTTTTCCACAAAGGATAATCTGATAAAGCCTGGATTTGAATTTGGAGTTGAAACTGTGGAAAAGAAGGAATGGTTTTATTCTCTTGCCCACCCAGGGAAAGTCCTCAACGACTCGGTAAGTAGTACTGATTTAATTTTCAATAGATACTTACTCAACTGTTTTTGTTGTAATACACCAGTAGGTTTTTTGTAGTTCAATTGCAGTTACAATGTAGTTCTACTACAAGTCTTGCAGTATGGTATTTTTACTGAATTCTTATTTTGTAGTTACATTGTTTACAATTGTAGTTATAGTTTAGTAATTTTTCACTTTGTTCCATTTGCAGCACATTGATGTAATTATGTATTACCTACGGAAAAGAGGTAAATATGGCCCCAACAAAAGTAACAAAAGGTTTACAACAACGGATTGTTTGTTCAAGTCAAAGATGGAACAAATATATGACAAGTTCATTAATTCTCCTCCTGAGGAAAAGTATTCAGTTGTTAAACCCCATGATGACATAGCACAGTATATTCTTGGATATAGACTACTTGCTAACGTTGCCTGGGATGAAGTTCACTACGTCATAATGCCATTGAACATTGTAGAGAAGTTTCATTGGTTGTTGCTCGTGTTCGACATTGTTGACAGGCAACTTTACGTGTATGATTCAATGGTATCATCACACCATCATCAAGTTGTTGAATCATGTGTTGAAAAATTTTCAATCATTATCCCTTTGTATATGTCTTGCACTGGTTTCTATGGTAAACGTAAAGACATTGACTTCAAAACCACAAAGGCATATATTGAGAAGCCAGTTACCGACCCCCTCGATATACAGTGTCTGGTTACCGAGATTCCACAGCAAAAGGACGGATCACTGTAAAAAATATATTCTCAATTATAAAAGTTAACTATAATTTTTGTTTTGGATTTTTTAATTATTAAATGTTGTTGTCTTATGCAGGGATTGTGGGTGGCTGCCTTTGCGGAGTATGTCAGCCTTGGAGATTTGTCAATCCCTTCAAAAGACCTTTTGGACATAGACCAACACCGTCGACGATATGGAGCTCTTTTATGGGACTATGCTACAAAGAAGCAAGAAGATGGTTTCATAAGCGAATATGGGGTTACAGGCAGGCTGGAGAGGAGGAAGGGTGCTCCTGCTTTGAATGAGAAGACTAGAGTTCTGAGGAAGAAGAAATAGGGTCGTAGTGGATTATATTTTGTTGGTGCAGTATAATAGATTACCTTATGAACAAATTTTCTTATGTTTTTTATGGCAGCAGGCTAACTTTCCTGTTAGTTTACTTTTTATTACCAGTTTTGTAGTTTAATATAAATTGGTTGTTCACGCCTCTGTTGCTTATTCATGTTACAATTAAGTATTCCAATTTGGACAACAATTTATATACAAATGTTTCTACGCAATTACTACATATTTGTATGTAATTCTTAGTTGACGTTTAACTCCACAACTTCCAAACGATTTAAACACTCCAACTATAGAACTATATTATCAACAAAGTACGTGCAAATGAAATACAACTAATAATTTACCTGGAAATTTTCCTACGGTCTGCCTACAGTCTTGCAGCACGTCCTTTTACATTTAACTCCAATTTGACTACAATTTAAATACATTTGAACTACAATTTATCTATAATTTAAATACATTTGAACTACATTCAATTTAAATACATTTGAACTACAATTTAATAATAATTGAAAACAACCCTTAATAAACAAAGACTAATAAGTTACCTGCAAATTTTCTTACAGTTTGCCTACAGCATTGCAACACTTCATTTTATATTTAAGTACAATTTGACTATATTTAACTACATTTTAACTACAATCTGGACAAAAATTTATCTACAAATGTTTCTACGCATTAACTACATATTGGTATGTAATTCATATTTGACGTATAACTCCACAAATCCCAAATGATTTAGACACTCCAACCATAGAAATTTATCATCAACAAAGTTTGTGCAAATGAAATACAAACTAAAAATAATCATTCAATTTAAATACATTTGAACTACAATTTTACTACAATTTAACTACAAATGAAAACAATCCTTAATAAACAAAGACTAATAAGTTACCTGCATATTTTCTTACAGTTTGCCTACAGTATTTGCAACACTTCCTTTTACATAATAAACATAAAAATTTAATTAATCACGACCAAAGAAAAATGTAGGCGGATTACTCCATACATAGAAGCGAATTAAACAGACTCAAACAAGTTGAAACATACTGCATAATGAACATTAAATACTTAATCATTTACACGGAAAAATCTGTTATGTAACTACACAATAGTAGTTGTTTCTAATAACAATTCTAACTACAAGTTATTCATTTCTTCTTCGGCGCATTCTTGCAAGACCTTTTGTTATGCCCCTCACCTCCACAATTTCCACATGACACCTTGTACTTCTTCGACTTTATTTCATCATATGTTTTATATCTTTCCTTTTGAGGTCTCCCAGGCTGCCTTTTTTCTCCCCTCGGTGGGTTTACCACTTCATCCAAAATATGTTGTGGCACATTCCATTTGCTTTCATCAGGAAGATGATTAACTGGTATTTCATACGTATGCAGAAGACTCTCATTTGTGTAATATGGAGAGCAATAGTTTTCATATGTATCATTCCTGTGCCTTAATGCTGCTAGAGCATGCGCGCATGGAAGTTCCTCAAGTTGGAATTGCCCACAACTACATTTCTTGCTTTCCAGACACACAATGTACCGCTTCACACCATCTAACACCGTATGAAGATGATCGGTTGAAGATCTCACCTAAAATTGCACAACAAACAGAAAAAATATTATCTCAACAATAAAAATAAATTAACAACAACTCCTCTACATATCACATTCAAAAATTCATACAAATCAGTTAAATAATGCAAATAACTACATTTTACCTACAATTTAACTACAATCTGGACACATAGCATATTAGGTGAAAATATATTTTCTACAGCAACTAAACAGATATTACCCTGAGCTTTTGAGATAATGTTCTGTTGATCTCCAATTGTTTGTGAAATTTGGACCCAAGGAACGTGAAAGTACCCTTCGCCTTCAATAACTTCTCGTTGGTCCAACGTTCTAGCAGTGTCCGCATATACTCCAAAAGGTCAAATATCGGCAGTTCTCTCGCATCCTTTGTTACAGCGTTCAATGACTCCGCTATATTTGATGTCATTGTCCAAGTTCTATTCACTGTTGCATGTACTCTTGACCATCTCTAGTAGCCAATTTCATATAGGTAAGTTTTCACACGCGGGTCTACCTCTTCAATCTTCGACATCCTCTCATTAAATTCATCAAGTGTGTATGAACGTGCTGTAGCAAAGTACAATTCACGTAATTGTAGATGACCCTTCTTGAACTTTGATCTTATATTTGTCCAAATATGCCACATGCAAGAGTAATGTGGCATTCCCGGATAGACAATTGATGTTGCCTTCAATATACTCTCATTTCTATCCGAAACAACACACATTGAAAGTCGTTCACCATATGCCTGCTTGAATTGCTCGAAAAACCACTTCCAAGACGCGTCGTTTTCAGAATCAACCACACCATATGCCAAGGGCAATATTGTACCTACAATTTCAAATAATAAAATATCAGCTGACAGACTTAATTATATATATAATAACATAACTACATTACAACTACATTATATCTACCTAAAATAGATATTTTATCTACATTTATAATAATAACTACATCTTAACTACATTTTATTAGGACTGCATACAAAATAACTACAAAATATCTACCTACTACCTGCTGCATCCATTGTGTTTGCTGTAAGCATAATCCCCTTGTAAGCTCTTTAAGAATGTGCCATCAACTACTACTACTGGCTTACAATGTTGCCAACCACTAATTGACGTACAAGAGCAACAAAGCAGTATAAAAAGCACTCACCTGCTGTCTTTTTCAACTTAACGACTGAACCAGGATAAGTCTCCCCTAGGATGTAAAAGTATTTTGGTAAGAGTCTGCCGGATTCCCTCTCAAAAATTGTAATGCCTTTCCGTTTGCTCTCCATGCCTGCATGTAGCTTAGGTTCAATCCGTGTTCGTATAACATGTCCGTTTGTATATCCTTCGGTGTGTAAACCGTCTTAGGATCACAATATTTTGGAATGACCATGCTGCCAGCTATAGCTGTAGTTCGTCTGCGCTGTATGAAAGTTTCGTCCATCAAGGAGCATGTGTGTTGTCTGTTGAAACTCCTAACTTTGAACATTGATGAATCATTATGACGTTGCCTTAAAATGCCATTTACAGTGTTCACCAACACATACGAGCCAGTAACTACAAAAAAAATATAATATTTTTAATATAACATGAGCTTACCTACAATTAACTACATTTAACTACAATCTTACCACAATATCAAAAAGCCCACTTGAACAATTTGAAATAATCCCATTGATTCCTATGAAAATAGGAAACTTATATTTCTCATTCACAAATCCATCTTTGTTTATGCTACTAACTCTCAATTTGGTCCTACTTTTGGTTTATTTTCTTACTAAAAAGGGAGGAGGATAACACATTCCATGATTGAATCACTGTTTTTAATTATCTTTTATCCACAAATATCTACATACCTTCTATGACTAGAACTTTTAACTCTAAATTGAAACTTGTGTATCACAGCAAAGTTCGTCATTGTAGCAGCTACAGTTTTTTTTATCCTGATAGACTTGTCCTTCTTCAATAATACTTTGCGTACTTTCTGTTATTATTTCATTTTGATAATCCTCAATAGCTGGAGAGGATGATATTTCAAGTAATTTTAGTGATCCAGAGGAACCTGCACCAACATAACGACAATCAGTGTTTTTATAAATTTGTATAATCCTTGTATTTTATACATCAATACATAATAATGATTTCATTCACAGATTGTAGTTTATACGTCATTGTAGAGTATGACACATAATTATTTGATAGCACAGGTTCTACTTAATATTGTCTTACAATTTTATGAGTTTAAAGATAATTATGAAAACCCAGGTTTGTAGTTTAATTGTAGTCATATGTAGTTGAATTGTAGGAAATGCATCAAAACATTATATATAGACAGTTTTAAAATTAACAAACCTGTACTCGTGTTGTCCATTGTTATAGCCAATTCCATGTTGAAATCACGTACACTAATACATAACGGATATGAATCTAAGCTTCTATGATCCCTTTTGGTCTCCATATACACATGAACACCCATGTCATTCCTTATCTCCATCGGAGGGCAATTGTCGTTCACTAGGTATTTGATTTCAATAATTTTTTCTGAAGTATCAATCGACAGTTGTTCTGCAATGGCAGAAATCAGTAAACTGTAGTTTGCATTATCATTTACGACAATTCCGTCAACTTCAAAATCTCTAAACCTTCCATAGTGATCCCAAGTCACATTAATTTGCAGCATTATTGGTATTTTGGCCATGCTTTCCTGAAGAAAAGACGTGCAACAGATTTTCCTTCGAAATCTTTTGAGAAAAACGAATACAGAATTGTCGAAATATAATTTCTGAAAATTGATGATTAATTTCGTATGAATGTTTGAAATCTACAATTTGAATTCAGTCTGTGAAAGATGTAGGTTGTATAGTTGATGCTGATCGATCAATTTGAATTTTTGAATTGTAGTTTTCAGAGTAATTTTCGCCCATTAAAGATTGCCTTCCGTTACGATTTTGAAAATAAATGTCAACAATATAAGTTGAAGATTTTATGGCAAGATTTTCGCCCCAAAAAAGGGGCAATTTTTCTACCATTAAATATGGTAAATCACGATTTGTATTTAATTTGTAGAAAAACTATTAACAGTCCAGGTAATTAACAAATAATAAACATATTTAGTAATAAGGTTTCCTATATGATATAGGAAAGAAAACATCTCTTTACAAAATGAATGAAAACAAAATAAATTACATTATTAATAGCTTATAGTACTATTTAAGTAATTGTTCGAAAAATATAGTTCTAAAAGAATCCATCAACTTCTCATTTTATATCTAATTTAAAAAATAATTGTTCTATAAATCTACTAATGTTTTTCAACAATCGCGCAAAGCGCGGCAAGTTTACTAGTTATATATAACGCATACATATGATCCAATTCTGAATATCGTAGAAAGACTTCATTTTATATCAACTTGATAAACCTTAAAATATTAAAATTCACCCAAAAAAATCATATTAATTGCTTTAGAAACTGATGATATACTTCTAGAAAATGAATGAATTAAACAATAAGAACATTATCATATAATGGTTACAGATCTTTTTCAAAGTTTCATAAATATGAAAGAAAAGGAGAATTCAACGCACTACTGCTTCAAGGGAGATGTAGAGATTGCACGACTTTTAAATGAACTGCCTTGCTTTCTCATTCCCGGAAAGACGAGTATATATACATGAGTTCTCTACAAAACTTTAATTAACGATAACTAAAGTAATGTATATTGTACACAAATAATGTCAGATACAAAGCTTGTACTAAATAAACAATACGTCATCAATCTTGAATTGATTAGGTTAACTAAATTATATTATACCGTGTTATTTCTTTTACGAATTAAATCCCTATGATTCTTTCTAAAAAAGAAGAAACATGTCATAACTGAATTATATACAAAAAATTAATTAAAAGATACCTACGGTAATGTGTATTGTACACAAATTCAGGTACAAAGCTTGTACTAAATAAGCCACTATGTGCTATTTATTTTTCGAATTAAAATCTATATTCAATAATATAATAAAGTTCTGATTAGTCAACAGATATTTTCTATCATTATTAAAAAAATATTTCTCATTCAACTATTACTTTAATTAATTATGTCTTCATTTATAATTCCACTTTATCATTGTTGTCTTAAATTGCCAAGTGACTTCATTTTAGCTAGCCACTTGACTTAACCACGTTACAAACTACCCAACTTTTAATATAATAAGTAATTATTGACAGCTATGTTTCATGACATTAATATACTCTTTGTTCCATTCAATTAACAATTTAAAGAAAAATCAAATGAAAAAAATAGAAATAAAAAGAAAAGAGATGGAAAAATCAAAAATCAACTAAATGTGTTCCGTCATTGACGGGATCAAATTCCCTAGTTTCTACTACTTGCCGTTTTTGCTTTCTTCTAATACTTGCATTTTCTTTCTTCTTATTGTTTTCTTCCATTCCTTTGTTTAGAACATGTAGATTTAGTTTTTTACTTAAATTTAAAATCTTAATAACTTACGATGTCTCAATTTTAAAAGCATTCACACAAAATCAAAAAGTAATGCTACAAAATAGTTTTGTTATGTCTCATGAATTTAATATTAGTTACCAAGTTATGAACATACAAATATAAACTCAAAGGAGGGAATAAAAATGACACAATTTGAAAGGTAACATACCGAGTGTTGTAGTGTTGCAGTGTTACGTTGTTCATCGTCATTCTTGGTTGGTTTAGTTTCCGTGCTTATAAGCCACTCTGATGTTGTGGTAATTACGTTCCTCTATACTCCACCCCACGCGACTTCTTCAAGGCTTATTTGTTTTCCTTTCACTGGGTTTCTGCACATTGACAAAGTACTGCAGATCTTTCAAATGCTTTTCTTGAAGTATATGTGCATATTCACCAAAATTAATGCTCTGTAAACTGAAATGTAAGACAATGGCCCCAGGCAAGATCCAAATAACTGTATAATATTAAGATGTTTGAGTATGTTCCGACATCAATAGGTGCAGGAGGCAGTATCATTATCCGGCTTCAGGCTAAATCTATTACTCCCTCCGGTCCAAAATAAGTGAGTTTTTGGATGTTTTCATATCGATTAAGAAATTCACCTTTTAGCATTAATTAGCAATGAAATTGGCCATATTAACCTTTATTATCTCACATATACACTCCTAGCACATATTCCAAGACTATTTAGTCCAAGGACAATATAGGAAAAAGAAAATTAATTCTATCTTGAAATCTGAAAAAATCACTTATTTTGGACCGAATGGAGTATAAAATAAAACAGATCTAGATAAAATATGAGGCAAAGAGAGCAAAGTACTTTCAACCGTTACAATTTTTAAAGAAGAAACCGAACAGGTGGGAGAAAGAAGAGGGAAAATAAGGAAATATAGGAAATTGATTTTGCCTGTTATATTATGAATGCAATTAAAGGCTTAATGTTTTTGAAACAGTGCCTTTGTGCCTTCTACGGAGGTGAAACCGTGAAATTAAAACCTGAATTTTTTAAAATTTAATTTAATGTGAGGAAAATCCCAAAGAAAAAGGAGAAATTAGATAAATGCATTTGCTTGTTTATAAGAGGTGCCACATCACCTTGTCAAGCCCCCCCTTTATATAAATATATATATGGGATTATGCATTCAGAGATATGAGGGTGAGATCGTGTGTGTATTTGATGTTGTGAGTGTGTGATCATGGGGTAATAGAGGGAAGAAGTTAGAGTGACATGTGTACGTTGGGGTTAAGTGACGCGAGGGGTGGGGAAAAGTTGGGATTTGTTAGCTAGATTTTTTTCTTCTTCTTGAGATAAAGTTGGATATAACAAACTTTATCTCTTTTAACGTAATTTCATCATTTTTTTTTGTAACGTTTTTCTTGTCTTTTATTTTAAAAGATAAATTAAATTATAAATATAAGAAGATTAACCAACATTTCTTACAATATAGAAAAACTAAATATTTACATGTGCTTTAAATAATACTAAGAAAAAATACCATAATTTACTTATTAAAATTTTAATTAAAAGAAACCAATTTTTTTTTTAAATCAAAAGACTAATATCTATTAAGAGTAATATAAAACTTTATAATATCAAGATTAGACTTGAAGAAATATTTACACTAAAATAATATATAATTTGGGTGTGGTAAAAAATTAGTTGTTCACACTATAGAAGACTTTTGTGGTGTGATGACAAGGATTAACCTCTCCACAGAACATGCTATTAGTATATTCTTGAACAACTTGAAACCTGAACTTAGCAATGCTGTTAAGGTAGGCAACCCCACCAGTCTCCCACATGCATACTATCTGGCTAGGTTGCAAGAGGCCAATTTGCTGCTCAATGCAAAGCAATCAAGGGTACCTTTTCAGCTTCAAATGTGCCTAAACCACCTACTAGCTAAGGGAATAATAACATGACTACCTACAAGAAGCTAGTGGCTGCTGTTTTTGACAACAATAGAAGAAGAAGGCTAACTCCAGCTGAGATGGATGAGAAGAGGGAAAATGGAATATAATTTTTTTGTGATGAGAAATTTATACCAGGACACAAATGCAAAGCAAAAAGGCATTTGTATTCCCTGGAAATTGAGGAGGGACCAGTGATCATTCCAGAAGAACCAGAACCTTAGGGATTCACTGAAAAACAAGAGGTGGAAGAGGAACCTATTGAGAACTGTGAGATTTCCTTGGAAGCTATGAATGGCTCTAAAGAGTACAAGACCTTGAGGATTCAAGGCTTCACTGAACAAAGGCCAATCAATGCTTTGATAGTGTCTCCACTCACAATTTTATCAATGAACAAACAACAAAAAAGATTGGATGCAAGGTGTATCAAATGAACCCACAAGATGTTTCAGTTGCTGATGGGAGGGTGATTCAGTCAGTAAAGGGCAGCAAAGGGTTTACATGGCTAATTCAAGGTGTGGCATTCAGAGATGACTTCTTAGTGCTCCCTATAGGCAGATGTGATGTGGTGCTAGGTATACAGTGGCTATGTAAGTTAGGGGATATCCAAGTCAATTTTGCAAAGCCGTGGATGCAATTTTCATATCAAGGGAAGTCAATCACCTTTCAAGGAATCCACCCCTCTTTCAAGACAATGCAGGCTAAAACTCTCAATAATATTACAACCAACACTGCTTAAATATTTATGATCAAGGTTTGCCATGAGGAAGGCAGTGAGAAGGAGTCAGTTCCAAGGTAGGAAGAAGCAGCCCTGAAGATACAAATGTTACTGGATGGATATAGGGAATTGTTTGATGAACCTAAACAGCTACCTCCTTCAAGAGGGTTGTTTGATCATCATATTCCTCTAGTTGAGGGTAGCCTTCCTGTGAATTCTAGACCATATAGGTACTCACCTATTCAGGAGGATGTGATTTGAGAAAATTACACAAGAAATGTTGAGTCAAGGCATCATCCAGTACAGTTCTAGTTCATATGCCTCACCTGTAGTCCTAGTGAGCAAGAAAGATGGCTCTGGGAGACTATGTGTTGACTACAGGGCATTGAACAAACTGACCATTAAAGACAAGTTTCTCATACCCATCATTGAAGAACTATTGGATGAGCTAGGAGGCTCAAAAGTCTACTCCAAGATAGACTTAAGAGCTAGATACCATCAAATTAGGATGATGCCAACAGACATACATAAAACAGCTTTCAAAACTCACTCTGGAAATTACGAATACCTAGTTATACCCTTTGGTTTAACTGATGCCCCTTCAAGTTTTCAGGGATTGATGAATCACATATTCAAGGATTATATGAGGAAATTCATATTGGTTTTCGCTGATGATATCTTGGTATTTAGTAAAAGCTTAGAAGATTATGTCCGACACCTCAGAACTATCTCTGATTTGTTGGTGCAACACCAGCTCTTTGCCAAGAAGAGCAAATGTGTCTTTGCCACTGACAGAATTGAATACCTAGGCCATTACATCTCAGCTGCAGTTGTAGCTACTGACTCTAAGAAGATAGAAATTGTACAAGCCTGGCCTAAACTTGCTAATCTCAAGCAGTTAAGGGGATTCCTAGGGCTTGCAGGATATTATAGGAGGTTTATCTAAGGTTATGGAGTCATGAGCAAACCTCTTACTGATTTACTCAAGAAGGACAACTTTCAGTGGTCTTGCAAGGCAACTGAAGCTTTCAACAATTTGAAAGAAGCCTTAACTTCTGCACTTGTGTTAACTCTGCTTGATTTTTCCATTCCTTTTATGGTAGAGATTGATACATGTAGCCTAGGAATAGGGGTTGTTCTAATGCAAAAGTGACAACCAATTGCTTACTTAAGCAAGGGATGCTCTTCTCAACACCAATCTTCATCTATTTATGAAAGGAGCTTCTAGCTTTGGTGATGGAAGTGAACAAATGGGCTCAGTACTTGACAGAAAGGCCTTTCACAATGAAACCATATCAAAAGACCCTCAAGTTTCTCTTAGAGCAAAAGATGCACACAGGTTCTCAACTTAAATGGATAACTAAGCTCATGAAATATGACTTCATTATTGAATACAAGAAGGGTAAAGAGAATAAAGCAGCAAATGCCTTGTCTAGGTTACCATTGATAGAATTAGCTGCATTGACACTATCCATAGTTAAGACTGATTTGTTGAGCCTCATTATGCACAGTTAGACTCTAGACACTAAATTCACTGACCTTATTGCTAAACTTAAGCTCGGGGATGCTGAGATAAATGGATATTCTTTTGTACATGAACAACTCAAAAAAATGGGAAGCTGGTGGTAGGACCTGATGAGCAGCTAAGGAAAGACATTGTCCAACTGCGGCACAATTCCCCTAGTGGAGGACACTCAGGTATAGATCACACTTACAGGAGAATAATTGTCTTTTTTTACTGGAAAGGCTTGAAAGAAGATGTCAAGACCTATGTAAAGCAATGTGATACTTGCCAAAGAAGCAAGTATGAGACCACACCCTACCCAGGACTGCTTCAACCCCTGGAATTACCCTCACTGGCCTGGAGTAGCATTAGTATGGATTTTATTGAAGGATTTCCTAAATCCCATGGAAAGTCTGTCATTTGGGTAGTTGTTGACAGATTAACAAAGTATGCTCACTTCATTGGAGTATCACACCCATACTCAGCTGGTGATATTGCAAAATTATTCATGGAATATGTGTTCAAGTTACATGGGATGCCAGAAGATATAGTCAGTGATAGGGATCATGTATTCACTAGCAAATTGTGGCAAGAACTATTCTCTATGCATGGAGTCACACTCAGTACCTCCACAGCTTATCATCCTCAATTGTATGGGCAAACAGAGGTTGTCAACAGGTGTTTGGAGACATATCTCAAGTATTTTTGTTATGACTCCCAAAAGGATTGATTCTCTTATTTGGTTGCTGCTGAGTGGGGGTATAATACCACATTTCACTCTTCAATTCAAACTACACCCTATGAAGACTTGTATGGACAACCCCCACCACTCCATTTACCTTACATAGAAGGGGATTCTATGATGGAAGAGGTAAATGGAGAGAGGTATGATCACTAGAGAACTCAAGTTTCAGTTGCTAAAGTACCATCCACAGAGGGCACAACAGAGGATAGATACACAAGCTAACAAGCATAGGTCTGATCGACAATTCAAGGAAAGTGATTGGGTGTACCTTAAGATCCAACCTTACAGGCAAGTAAGTATGTTGGGATCTCATTTCTCTAAATTCTCAGCCAAATACTATGAACCATACCAGATTTTACAAAGAATTGAAAATGTAGCCTACAAACTCTCCTTACCTTCTCAACTCCTTATCCACCCTATATTTCACATATCCCAATGCAAACTCTGCCACAAGTTACCTGAGAATATTTCACACCCTCCAGTAATAGATATCTCCAGCCCCTACTGCCCCCAACCTCAACAAACTCTAGACAAGCGACTGGTGCAAAAAGGAAACAAAGCCATCACTCAAGTTCTCGTTCAATGGGAGAAAACAACACCTGAACATGCTACTTTGGAGGATTATCATTCTCTAAGGACCAGGTTTCCTTATTTTCTTCCTTGAGGACAAGGAAGATTTTGACAATGGGGATCTGATACGATGCAGCTTGCACCAGTGGTACATCGTGCTAGTCGAGTAGTACAGGGTAGTTAAGTTAATTAAATAGGAGGCTGACGGTATGTTTAAGAAATACTAGTTTAGTCCACTTAAGTTTTAAATTACAACTTCTAGTAGTTACACATTGGACCTGTAATTTTCTTTGTCCTTTATACGTAAGGTCCCAGTAGTCAAATAGGGAAAGGGTTTGAGTGTCAGCTGAGGGAATCTCCTCTCGTTCACCCTATATATTGTAATTAGTATTCTAAGTACAAGATTATCAGAGAGATTATTCCTTATTTTTGCCCTAGTTATCTTCTTCTTCTTTATTTCTGTTTTGTTACATTTCTGCCGCAACTTGTTCTTTCTTCAATACTATTCCATTGCCAAACTGTATCACCACTCCTCCGCCCATACAAGTTCAAAATTCCACAAACCCATCAGTAATTGATCCCTCCCCTGAAATACATACTGCCCCAACTCCACCAGCACCACCAAATCGAATTATAACTAGGTCCCAGAACAATAGCTTCAAGCCAAAAAGCAAACTCTCTTTTCTGACTCATTTTGCTCCTACGCCTGTAACTTACAAACAAGCCAATAAACATGATGAGTGGAGACAAACAATGAAAGTATGATGACCCAAAAGGTCATCCCGTGTATTTCTAGCTAAATCTGTGTTCCGAGGTTATGAGAACCTCCTTCTATCTCACCTCGATTTGCGTGCGCAGCCCGGGCATATAGCCGAGAAGCCGTTATGTGAAAAACTGATGAAAATGATATTGTGTGTTGAAACTTGAGTAAAGTTGACTTTGGTCAACCTTTTTGGTAAACGGATCCGGACCCGTGATTTGACGGTCCCGGAGGGTCCGTAGGAAAATATGGGACTTCGGCGTATGCCCGGAATCGAATTCCGAGGTCCAAGTCCGAGAAATAAATTTTTAAATAAAATTGTTTTCTGAAAAATATAAAGGTTTTTGAAAATGAAAATTTATGTGAAACCTGTGGTATCGGGCCCGTATCTTGGTTCCAGAGCCCGGTACAGGTTCGATATGATTTATATGTGTTATCTAGGAAGTTTGGTAACAAACGGACTTCGTTTGACGGGATTCGGATAAAAAAAATGCAACATTTGAAGTTTAAGAAGTTTTGAAGTATTTCATTAATTTTGAGGTTTAATTCGATGTCTATGATATTAGTTTGGTGATTTTATTACACGTATAAGTCCGTAGGATATTTTTGAGGTTGTGTGCACATTTAGTTTTGAGCCCCGAGGGCTCGGATGAGTTTCGGGTAGGTGTCGGGGTGCAAAAACGTAGGAAAAATCTGGTTTTTGCTGTTGAATTTGGTGTCCAGGTCTGTTGGTCTCCGCGATCGCGATCTTATGCATGCGATCGCGATGAGTAAGTCTGGGAGGAGGTAAATTACTCTACGCGAACGCAGGGCCTTGGTTGCGATCGCGGAGCCTGGGGGCAGTGCTCTACGCGATCGTGAAGGGCCTCACGCGAACGCGTAGTGCAAATGTGGGCTGGGGGTTGGGTGCTATTTTGCTCACTACGAACGCGACCCCTGTGTCGCGATCGCGATAGGCCGTGTCAGTATACTCTGCGATCGCTATCCCTTCTTCGCGATCGCGATGGTCTAGGTCCAGTACTCTACGCGAGCGCAGGAGACCTGTCGCGATCGCGTAGGTCATTTTTGCCCAGTTATTTAAAATGTCCAAAACAGAATGCATATTACGAGATTCCACCATTTTTTTCATAAACCTCTTCTTCTCCATACCTCTTGGGCGATTTTTGAAGGATTTCTTCACCACAACCTCTTAGGTAAGTAATCTTTGACTTATTTTCTTCCATTTTTATTAACACCCATTAGATTTTAGGCCTAAAAACATGTGATTAAGGGTAGAAAAATTAGGGATTTTGGGTAGAGTTAGGGCTTTTTGATTATTTGGGAATTTGACCTCGTTTTGGGGTCGGATTTCAAAATAAATTATATATTCGGGCTCGTGGGTGAATGGGCGATCGGGTTTTGGTCCGAACCTCGTGTTTTGACCAAGCGGGCCCGGGGTCGAATTTTGGGTTTTTGGGAAGAATGTTGGGAAATCTATAATTAAGCATTGGGATTGAATTGTTTAGCCTTTATTGATGTTATTGAGTCGATTATGTCTAGATCGATACGATCGATTTGGAGTCGGGTTCAAAAGAAAAAGCAGTGCTAGAGGCTTGATTTGATCGTGGAAGTCGAGGTAAGTGTTTGGCCTAACCTTAGCTTGAGGTAATAGGTGTTGAGTCTTATTTGCTACGTGTTTATTCCATGTTCAATGTATAGGTGAGGTGACGAGTACCTATATGTTGTGGTCAAGCATGCCCGTGAGTCGAATATGAGTAATTATGTGATTTTCATTGAAGTTTACTGTGTTTATGAATTTGATATCATTTGGTAGTTATTCATTTGATGGAAATTCTCAGTTGTGAGTATTGTTGAGTAATTGTTCGGTTGAGGAATATGCTGGTAAGTTATATATATCTGTGTAGGTTTGGTTATAGATGTGTCCCTTGTCGGGACGGTATTACTCTTGTTGATTATTCCTGTGTATTTAAGGTTTCTTATTGTTGATTTTCCTGTCAATTGTTGTTTTAATGTTTATTTATGCACGAGGGGACATTCCGTGTCGTGTTGTGATATTTATGCACGAGGGGACATTCCGTGTCGTGTTGTGATATTTATGCACGAGGGGACATTCCGTGCCGTGTTTTATGATATTTAGCACAAGGGGACATGCCGTGCCGTTTCTGTTTACTCGTTTGTTCAGAGTTGTTAGTTTTTGTTGTTATTTACATATTTCAATTGTTGCTCTGTTCCGTCATTTCAGTAATTGCTACCCCTTTGTCCCCAGCATGTTTTTCCCGTTTTTGGACTTAATTGTTTACTTCATGTCGTTACTTCCGTTATATATTATTGAATTGCACAGGTGTTTATTATTTGTCGTGTCTTAGCCTCGTCACTACTTCGCCGAGGTTAGGCTCGGCACTTACTCAGTACACTGATGCTACACCTGCCCTTCTTTATGTTGTGCAAATTACGGTACCGGACCCAGTGGACACTGATCGAGGGAGTATCCTTCAGTCCACCGGAGACACTAAGGTAGACCTGCAGGCCTCCGCAGGTCTTGGCATCCCCTTCCTTATTCCACTTCATTTCTGATTTTTGTACTTCAGAAACATATGTATTTACTTCTTTCAGACTATTTTGTGTACTATTCTTAGACGGTCCGTGAGTTGTGACTCCAAAGATCCGGGTTGGCTAGCTTAAAATACTTTGTTAAGTTTGTGGATTTAGCTATGTAAACCCTTATTCTGTTCTTATTTTATGTTGTTAATTATGGAAAGTTGATTTTAACCGTTGTCATTTAATAGTAAAGGGTTTTTAATAGATATGATTAAACACATTGGCTTGTCTAGCGGGTTCAACGTTAGACGCCATCACGGTCCCGATGGTGGGAATTTCGGGTCGTGACAGAAAGTAGAGTATTATGATTTGATAAAAATCAGACTTGGGAACTAGTACCGCGAGACCCGTCCAAAAATGTTATGGATTGCAAATGGTTGTATCGGATCAAGAAGAAAGCAGATGGTTATATAGACCGTTTAAAGCTCGTCTAGTTTCTAAAGGGTTCACGCAGCGCCCTGGCTTAGACTTGCATGAGACATTCAATCCCGTTGTTAAATTGACAACGGTCAGGTTGGTGGTATCTATAGTTGTGCAACACAATTGACCAATCCATCAACTTGATGTCAATAATGCTTTCCTACAAGGAAAACTAGATGAAGAAGTTTTTATGTCTCAACCCTGATATTTTGTTAATCGGCAATTTCCCACTCATGTTTGCAAACTGAAAAAGGCCATTTATGGCCTCAACCAAGCCCCCAGGACTTGGTATAATGCTTTGCATGAACGTCTGTTGAAAATGCATTTTTGGCTTTGGTGCTTGTTGAAGTTTGGCGGCCAAAAAAGGGAAGTATATTGCT
Organism: Nicotiana undulata; assembly: GCA_005239495.1. Lineage (NCBI taxonomy): Eukaryota > Viridiplantae > Streptophyta > Magnoliopsida > Solanales > Solanaceae > Nicotiana > Nicotiana undulata. Next base: position 19,187 of record ML261957.1, read on the forward strand.
GAGCACATAGTCTACTATTTCAGAGAACAATGAGATGTTCTACCTAATGCAGCATAAAGAGTACAAAGGCTACAAAATCATCAAAAACTAATGAATAAGAGAAAAACTCTTTGTTACAAACAACATGACTTTTATTCAGAAGCATTAGCAACTGCCTATTGGCATTTTACTGTAATACATCTTACTTGGTCAACAACAATAACAATAAATCAGTTTAATCTCATAAATGGGGTCTGAAAATTATAGTGTGCACACAGACCTACCTACAAAATTATTTATTTGAAAAGATTGCTTTCCCGTCAAAACAAAACTCAAAAAGAAAAGGTTTAATAGTTAAACATCCATCTCTAGTAAGCCAGTAGTTTTGGAGTGAACAAGCTTAAATTGAGTGATATAAATAGTGAAGATTAATACAGTTGATCCCAACTTTTGAGGCATAACATTTTGATTTTGTATTAGGGATGGAAATGGTGCGGGGCGGGTTTGGGAAAACCCACAAAATTTCAACCCGCCCCGTCCCGCCCCGCCCCGCATAGTTATTATTTCAGTTTTCAACCCGCCCCGCTCCACTTCTCACTTCTCCATTTCATATTTAAGACAACATCATTTCCATAAAAAATTATCCAAACGACTATGAATTATGATTATTTTTACCTATGGGGAAAATGGGGAAATTTAATTATGTACAGTCTAAATCGTACGATTAAATTTTCGGTATAATATTTAGCGGTTAGAAACAAAATTTCGTATTTGTTCTTGACACTTAAGAAAATTAATAAGTGAGAGTAATTTTAAATTATACTGGTGAAAAATTAAGAGGCAAATTTAGACTTTTATTTTCGGAGAATTTAGATACGTGAAATTTATCAGTTTATGTTAAAACTCTATTAATGACAACCTAAAATACAAAATAAATTGCTACTGTTATTGTATAAATGGACTAAATTATATTGACAAAATTTTCGAATAATATAGAAGCAAGTTTGGACTTTTCCCGCTTATCAATATAATGTTCTCAGACATACCAAAAATATATATATATAGTCTGTGCAACAAGTTATAATTTGTTATATTAAGATTTTTTCTCGGTTACCATTAAATAATTTTTATTGTATAATCAATACCAAACTGTAAGCTAGAATCATTTAATGAAGGTAAACGTTGCTTTTTATATTATATTTTCCTCTTCTTTCTTTCTAGTCAAAGTTGGATTTTTGAGCTCGTGATTGAACTTCATTGCTAGTCTAGGGTAGCAAACATTAAATTCAAAGTAAATTATTGGGTTACTATCATTTTCTATTACTAATACGATTTCTTGAACTATTTAATATCATTTTGGTGAGACTTATGCAAATTGATTAATTATAAATCAAAATAGTATTCGAGCTAGTGAAGAAGAATGTGAAATTTTAGTCGAAATGATTGTTTTGTTTCAAAAAAGCTAAAATTCAAGGTTACCCCGCATTGAACCCGTATTAAACCCGCAACCCGCCCTGCCCCACTTTAAAATTTTAAAAACTATTTTAACCTGTCCCGCCCCCGCCCCCGCCCCCGCCCCCGCCCCCGCCCCCGCCCTGCACCCGCATAAGAGTAAATCTGCCCCGCCCTGCATCAAACAAAACCCGGCCCGTCATATTTTCATCCCTATTTGTATATGTAGATGAAACATTGTTCACTTTTATACAAGTAAAAGGAGCTATATTAGGTTTTTGTGTTACATATGAGGGTGCAGGTTGAGTCAACGTGATTTTGGGTATTGTAGGCATATTAAGGCAAAAGAGATGGAGAGGGCGGTGCGTAAGATGAGCAGGGGCGGAGCGATGGGACCAGAACCGGTGGAATTTTGGAAGAATGTGGGCCGAGCTGGTTTGGAGTAGCTTACTGAGTTGTTTAATGTTATTTTTAAGACAAAAGAGGATGCCCGAAGGATGGAGGTGGAGTACGATGTTCCCATTGTATAAGAACAAGGGAAATATCCAAAATAATAGCAACTACAGGGGTATAAAGCTATTGAGCCACACTATGAAAGTTTGGGAGAGGGTGGTGGAAGCGAGGGTAAGGAGGAACATGTCTATTTTTGAAAACCAGTTCGGATTCAATGCTGGGGTGTTCGACGACGGAAGCTATCCATTTGGTGAGGAGACAAGTGGAGCAGTATAGGGAGAGTAAGAAGGACTTGCATATGGTGTTCACTAACCTTGAAAAGCGTACGATAAAGTCACGAGGGAGGTTCTGTGGAGGTGTTTGGAGGTTAGCGGTATCCCGGTAGCGTACACTAGGATGATTAATGATATGTATGATGGTGCTAAGACTCGGGTGAGGACTATGGGAGGAAACTTTGAACACTTTCCAGTTGTGATGGAGTTGCACTAGTGATCGGCTCTTAGCCCGTTCTTATTTGCCATGGCGATGGACGTGCTGGCGTGGCACATCCAACGGGAGGTGCCATGGTGCATGTTGTTTGCAGATGATATAACATTGATAGACAAGACACGAGGTGGGGTTAACGCGAGGTTGGAGTTTTGGAGACAGGCGTTGGAGTCTAAAGGTTTCGAGTTGAGCTGGATCAAAGCAGAGTACTTGGAGTGAAAATCAGTGACGGGACCCTTGAATCAGATGTGGATGTGAAACTTGATACTCAAGTCATCCCCAAGAGAAGTATTTTCAAGTATCTCGGATCTATTATAGTGGGAGATCGATGAGGATGTCACATGTCGTATTGGAGCGGGATGGATGAAGTGGAAGCTTGCATCTGGTGTTCTATGTGATAAGTAGGGGTATACATAGGTCGGGTTGGTTCGGATTTTTCAATTATCAAACCAAACCAATGGAGTCGGAGTTTTAGATCTATAAACTAAACCAAACCAACAAAGTCGGATTTTTCAATCTTGATTTTTCTCAGGTTTTTGGGCTTTCTTCCGGTAAAGTCTTCAAAATATGTGACCTTTGCTCCAAATATTTCCTTAGCTCTAGTAAGATACAACTATATAATGTATTTTCCAATAAAATAACACATTAATATGAGATAAGCCAGAGCATTATACTAAAATATTCAATAACAAAGTTAATAAAATTGCATAAAGCAAATATTGTTAATTAATAAGTCATAATGAAAATAAACATAATCTCTAAATACAATATAGGTTATGCTAAAATAAGTATAGCTAATAAGAACTATTAATTACATAACTAAGCACTAAAGAAAAAGATAAACTAAGTTATAGGGTTGTGCATAATTCAGTAAATACCGAATTACCATACCGAACCCGAAATTTTTGGTATTTGATATTTGGTATGGTATTTGATTTAAATTTTAAAAATATTTAGTATTAGGTATGGTATTTGGTATTTGAAAATAAAATATCGAAATACAGAATACCGTACCGAAATACATACTAAATTACATAATATACATATTATATATAACATAAATATAAAAGTTACAAAATTTTACTTCCTTTTATTCTTAGTTTTTTTAAAAAATATTTTCCACATTTTATTTTCACTATACGTACCTTTTTCCCCATTGTTTTGGTTACCTGCTTACACCGAGTTGTTTCCCCCTTTTAGTTTTAGGTTTAGAATCCACCATTTTCAAATCTTACTTCAACTTAGACAGACCATAGACAAACCATAGACAAACCTTACTTCTAGTGTTGTTGCATTCAAAAGATTGATTTTATTGGCTAGTTATAATTTAATTTTGCTGGCTAGTTAAGATATTTTTCTCCCCTAAATATTACGTTCAAAAAGTTTCTTTAGAGGCGAACAAACCGAAGTTACCGTACCGAATAAACCGAAATCGAAAGGCGAAAAACCGAACCATACCGAATTTAATTAGGTACAGTATTGGTATAGCATTTTAGAAAACCGAATACCGAAAATACCGTACCGAATTATCGAAATACCGTACCGTACCGACCGATGAACATCCCTACTAAGTTATGCATTTTTATTATAAACCAATATAAAACTAAAAAATAGATATCCAACACTATCATCATTCCTAGTATTCAATTGAATTTCTTTTATTAGTATTAGTATTGATTTGAACTTTGTTTGAGTTACTACATTTATGGGCTACAAAATTTATTTACCATTCAAGAATATTAAGTTCAAACTTGAAATAATACCTTAAAAGATAAAATTGTTAAAAAGTTTAAGAAATATTTATAAATTACATTACATTAAATATTTATATGCATAAAATATTTTTAAAACTTATATAAATGTACTATCAGGTTGGTTTGGTTTCATTTTGACTTTTTTTTAGTTAAAACCAAAACAAACCAATTATGGTCGGATTTGTTTTTCGAATATCAAACCAAACCACAATGGAGTTTTTTTTCTGGTTTGACTCGGATTATCGGTTTGATGCGGTTTATCGGTTTTCTTTGTACACCCCTAGTGTAAGAACATGCCGCCAAAATTTAAGGGTAATTTTACAGAGTGGTGATTCAACCAACCTTGATGTATGAGACAGAGTGTTGGCCAGTCAAGAACTCCCTTATGCAGAAGATGAAAGTAGCATAAATGCGGATGTTGAGATGGATGTGTAGGTGTACCAGGAGGGATAAGATTAGAAATGAAGTTATTCGGCACAAAGTGAGAGTGACCTCCGCAGAGGATAACATGCGACAGTCGAGACTGAGATGCTTCGGACATGTTAAAAGGAGAATCATTGATGCTCATGTTAGCAGGTGTGAGAGGTTGATCATGGCGTGTTAGAGAAGAGGTCAAGGCAGACCTAAGAAGTACTGGGGAGACGTAATTAGGCAAGACATGGCGCGACTTCTGCTCACTGAGGACATGACCCTTGATAGAAGGGTATAGAAGTCGAGGATTGGAGTAGAAGGTTAGTAAGTAGGTAGCTGAGAGTTTTCCCATTTCTTACCGGTAATACTAGTAGCATACATGTACTTTTCTATTTCTCAGATTTATATTACATCATTTTGTTTAGTTTGTTTTAATTATCTTATTCTCCTGTTCTTACTATTTTGGTAATAGTTATTCCTCCCCCCCCCC